>RAOC01000543.1:0-20187 GCA_009804845.1 Neurospora sp. FGSC 26637
CGCTGTCTTCCATTCTTCTCCTTTCTTCATACGAATCTGGGAGAAGGCTGAGGTGAGATCAAATTTGGAAAATATCGTGGCTTTTCCAAGTCTGTCTCGCATCTCTTGGATCAACGGCAAAGGGTATCGATTCTTGACAGTGTCGTTGTTGAGATGCCGGTAGTCGATGACGAGACGAAGTTCTCCGTCTTTCTTTGGTACAAAGAGGATAGGAGAACCGTAGGGTGACTGGGATTCACGGATGTGGCCCAGCTTGAGTCTCTCGTCCACATACTCCTTGAGCGCTTTCATCTGAGCAGCGTTGAGCTGGTAGATTTTTTGATATTTAGGTTTGGCGCCTTCTTTCAATGGTATCTCGTGGTCCCAAGGACCGTGTGCTGGCAAGGTACATTCAGACGATTCCCTGAAGATTTTGTATCCTCGATACTGCAAGGGAACGTCTCTGAGCTTATCCTTGTCCCTGCTGTCTTTGGGCGGGGATTCAGGTGGTGGTGATTCCGCCTCAAAGTTGCTGATAAACATGACCATTCTCAATGGTTCTGATGGTGGCGTAGTCTCGTGTGACGAAGGGTGCCGATCCTTTCTATCAGTGACTGAGACTTCAACGTCTGGAGCTTCAGGGAGCGACTTCTTTCGGTCCCTGATGCGGCCGCTGCTCCAGTCGATATCTGGGTTGAACTTTCTCAACCAAGGTCTGCCCAGAATGGCGTCGTGTTTGCCAATAGGGGTGATGTCGAAGACAATCTCTTGTATGTCTCCATTGATCGTGACCTTCAACGGTGTTGTTTCCCGTAACACCTGGCCCTGCTCGTAACTCGGGCTCTTTCCTTCAAATGTGTACACTCTGTAGGGTCGTTTCTTGTAGACCCATGGAATCTTCCAGTCGTTCACGACTTGGGGTGTGATAAGGTTGATCGACGATCCTGAGTCGATCATAGCCATTGCCTGTCCTTGGAATGGCTGGGTCCAAGTCATCTGGACCTCGTAAATCGAGTCCTCACCTCGATTTACCTCGAGGACTTGGGGTGGGCCAGCTACTCGCGGTCCTCTCGTGAGGAGCTGACGCCATTTCCCTGTCTCTTGCGGCCACCACGACGAGTACGGCGTTTCCTCTGGGATCTTGAAGATCCGCTAGCCGTCTCGCTGGTGCCAGAAGATGCTGCTGCTGCTGTTTCCTCCTTACGCTGAGTGCGCTGGAATGCCCTTTCTTCACGCATGGCTTGTCTTGAGTGCCACTGCCGTGCTTTGTCGGCCATGTGGACTGCGCAATTGATTTTGCAACAGTCCTGGTATCTGGTGTAGGGAGATTCCATGCATTCGCGCGTATACCCATCCTTCAGGGTGAGTCTCATAAGTCGGCCACCTCCATCGCGTTTGCGGGGTGTGCAAGTGTCCCACATGTCAATAGAGTCTTTGTGGTTGGCGGCTCGTACTGGTACTGGGACATCGTTTTCCCAAACACGTTGGGGAAAGTGATCGTGTTCCATCTTATACGACAAGTGCCATGGGCAAGCGTCATACAAACACTGGATCCAGGCAATCTTCCCATGAGATGGGTGGCCTGGGTGAACCTGGGGGTGATCCCCTGCTTGGGGTGACCAAGGGCGATCACACACAGTGTAGACATTGGCCTCGAGCGTGGTCACTCCAATGGACTGGAATGATTGTCGTGGAGGGTATGGCTCGATGAAGGAGTCTTCGTCGATGGGACCCGCATAGAATTCTGTCTGAATCTGGCGGTTGTACTTCTCGTCCAGATTGAACTTGTGGGTCCACTTGCTATCTCGAGTGATCTTCTTCTTGAGTCCCTGCAAAGCGGCTTGTATGAAGGCGATGAGTTCTTCGGGTCGTTTCTGAGACTCGTTGAAGGCGCCTTCATAGGCTTGTCTGTCTTCTCGATGAACGTGACGGCGTTGACGGTTGTAGGCCACCTGCTGGATCTCTAGTTCCTTGATTCTGGATCGTTCGATGCCCGCCAGGTGGTTGATACGGTCGAGTTCTGCCTGGAATTCCTCCATACGATCCATGTGATCCGTGGTGTCAGTATCTGATCCAGATCTCATGGCATCAGACAGATCGGTGTGAACTGTTGGTTCCACGCGTTCGATCGTGGCGAGTGGCCATTCCTCGCGTTCTTCAGAGATGATTGCGAGTGGCGTGCGCGGTTTAGGTGGCACGGAGTGGCTGCGAGGGTGCGCGGCAAACGAGGTGTATGCGTGGGGAGGCTCGTTTTCTTTGTTGATATCGCAGTTGCGGATGTACTCCTCATGGTCGCTTTCGCTGTCGTCGTGGAGCGTGTCACACGGACATTTGCCCACAGTTCTGGGTTAGGGTTGCCGAGGCTTAGCAGAGCCTCAACGCCTGGCATCAGCCTTATGAATGCCCGGCGGCCGCAGGCCGCGAGACTCAACCTCACTTCGACCGGACTCTCGGCCACCGGCATTGCTTACCCAAGCCCCTCTCCACGCCACCAGGCCAGCGAGCCAACCATCGAACTGCCGACGACGCTAATAAGCGAGACGAGGCAGTCCCCAGTCATCACAGAAGCGATCACAGTCAACCAAGCAAGAAGCAGGACGACCGGACGAAGGCCGGCGCCAGAAGGAGGAAGGACAATGGTTGAAGGCCCTCAGGAAGACCCACATGTATGAAGACCACTAGATAGATACCTTGAGGCCTCAAGCAACAAGGCTTGGTACGTACCTCAGTACGCACCAAACCTTTGGCATAAAAGGCCTTGAAACCCAGCCTTCTTTTGAAGGTTGAAAGGACCAACAAGGCCTTCGAGACCAAAGTAGTTTATTAGCTGAATTGAACTACTGTTCCAAGCCCTGATTACAGCCCTTTGTCATACTCCATCCTTATCCTTAGGATCTGCGTCAACCTTGCCAGTATCGAGAAGTAACTGAACGACTACCTCATGCCCAGTTATCGCCGCTCGATGCAGCGCTATCTGTCCATTCTCATCCTTAGCACCTGCGTTAACCTTGCTAGTATCGAGAAGCATCTTAACGATCGCTTTATAGTCTTTTTGCGCCGCAAGCCACAGCGCTGTCCGTAGCTCCTCCCTATATAAGTTGACCTTGCCGGTGTCGAGAAGCAATTTTACGACCGTCTCATGCCCGTTTTCTACCGCTAAGCATAGAAGCGTCCATTGGCCCTTGTCCTCAATAAGTTGATTTACCATTGTTTCCTTTACATCTTCCTTTTCTGAATCCTCGGGATCTAAGCAAGTCTTTTTTAGGCTGCTCATGCTCCTCAATGCCCTCTCAAGAACCGCCGTTTCTTCCCGAAGATTCTTTACTGCAACTCTATACTGTTTCACTTCTTGTAATGCCAATCTGACATTCCGTATCCTAGTCGCCGCATTTCGACAACCTTCCAACCCTGTCTTTGAATGCTCTGGTACTAGAATGCTTGCAAAGTAGTCGTGGTTGTTTTTATCTTGCTGCTTGTTTGGATCTATATCCCAATCCCAGATAAGTCGAAAATTGTGTGGAAAGACTGTTATCGATTGTAAAAGTTCTGACCACTTGATATCTCCGGTCGTAGCTTGTGAATCGCCTGCTGGGGAAACTGCAATCATGATAACCGCCCAGTGATCGTTGTATGGCCTGAGGATCGTGGGTCTCGACGCTCCTTGAAGAAGGCAGACGACATCTCCTTTTTGGACGGATTTTACTGTGGTCGGGAGGGTCCAGGAAGAACCCCATGCTTCCTTCACGCAAATATAGCTGGGGGCATTACTCCAAGTAATAGCCACATCTTGTCTGTCTTCCCAAGTAGCATTTCTCTTGACCGAGGACACTTCGCCAAGAATGCAGCCCTTGCCCTCAATGACGGCCATCTCCTTATCATCCGAAAGGTCTACAGAGACCAATTCAGATAGGAAGAAGTGGATGAGTTTGTTGAAGAGTTGTTTCCACGAAATATCATAGTCGGCGAATAATCCTGCTGCGGTTGTATTATCAGAGCTCATACCGAGTAAGGCATATACTTTATCGCGATGGCTCTACGACGCCAATTAGCGTCTATCCCGTATGCTATACGGCTCCGTGGCTCCACCATCCGCGTCTTGGTTCCAACTTCCCGGTGGCCAACTTGAACTTGCGGGTCTACCAGACTGCCATCGAGTGTCCCAGGTAAGATGCAGGTACGGCGGTTTCACGCCGCTCCGCCGTATAGCGTATATCCGTACGAGTAGCCCGACATGGGGGTGTGGCCTCCTCCCCGGACGTAGCCGCCTCGTAAACCTCACGCACAGTAACCCCAGCCTCAATCTTTAAAGCTGGCCCCTCGTACCCCTACCCCTCTGTCTCATACCCCGGAAGGAACGTGATCCGCTTCGGGTTGTGCATCCACACGCTCAGGGCCCCGGCGCCGTTCGATTTGCCGAGGTATCAGTGGCTTTGGATGTCTGACCGCACCATCCACGTCCGAGTTTCTACATCTATTCTTATACCATGAAAGCAAGGAGTGGGATAGAACGAGGTGAAGTCGTCGAGACTACGGTCTATGCTGAATCTTGTCGCTTTTTATCCTCATACGCCTTGCGCCCCTCCTCCCTGAGCTTCTCATCATCTGGGCGAGACAATTCGACCTGAGGCAGCATGAAGAAGGCAATGACAAACGCCAGTGCGCAAAGAGCTGCCCCAGTTATGAATATGAYGCGGAACCCCTTTCTATACGCGGGAATCAGGACACCACGGATTCTGTCGGCTTCGGCCTCGGAGACGGTCCCTAGATACATCTGTGGGTTACTTAAAAGAGTTTTGGATGCGTCATGGTCGATGTCGAGAGACCCCAAAGATCCAACCAGAACATTATTGCTACCAGACATGACTGTATTAGCACTCCAGGTATACACGACGCTACATGTAAGTATCAAGCTCACATGATTGTTCCACAAACGGCGAGGCCAATGGTGGCGCCAAGATTTCTGACGAAACTGCATGAACTGGTAAGCATATGTCATGTTGGGGCCCGCGTACCTTGACTTACTTGCGGAATGAGGTGACGACAGCCATGTCACGTCTAACCACGCCCGCCTGGACGGCAATCAAAGCACTTTTGAATGTTAGAGTGACATAGTTAAGAATCGGGGACCAAGACACAAGCCAGACTAGACTCACGGCTGCAACGTGTTCCCAACGCCTACTCCGATGAGGACCGAGTACCCGATCTGCTTCCCAATCCCGGTGGTCTCATCAAGAGTTGACATCAAGCCCAGGCCAACGGCCCAGCAAACCCACCCGAAAAGGATGGACTCGCGGTAGCGACCGACCCAGTGGACCACAAGACCGGACAGAGTGCTGCTTGCCGTCTGGACCAACGTGACGGGCAGCAGCATGGCACCGGCCCTCGTCGCTGAGTACTCGTACACCAGCTGGTAGAAGGACGGGATGTAGTAGACTTGCACGACAAAGTTCCAACCGTTGATTGCCATGGTGATGCAAGCCCCGTTCACGATCTTGGACTTGAAGATGTGGACTGCCGGATGTCAGGAACTTGAAACATGTCTGGTGGTCAAGGTGAGAGGAAAGACCCACGGGGAACAAGAGGGTATCGTGGACCCTTCCATTGCCATAATACAAAGGCAACGCATGCCACAAAACCGGTAACCAGCGTCGTGATCACATGAGCTGACTCCCAGGGATATTCACCTCCACCCCAGGTGAGCCCCAACATCAGAACTATCGTGCCGGCCAAGGCCACCAAGATGCCGATGAAATCCACTGCCTTGAGCTTCCTGCGAGGGTCGGTTAGCGCGATACATAACGCTACCCTATCTCTCAGGAGAATAGGTACTCAACTTACACTTTCCAGTCACCCCGGACCTTCTTCAGCGGCATGAAGAACACCACGGCCAGAGTGGTAAGCACAGTCAGGGGCATGTTGATGCGGAAGATCCATCGCCACGAGTCCTCCGACTTAGACGACAGCGCACCGCCAATCACGGGGCCGATACCATTGGCAATAGCCACTACGGCACCCTTTTTCATTATCATTATCAGATGCTGCGGTTAGACGGCCAAGAATAAGATAGGTAACTCACGATAATGCCCTGGTACTTCCCCCTCTCCCTTAGCGGGACCACATCGCTCACAATCAGCTGGGCGACCGTCATCAGCCCGCCGCCGCCGATGCCAGTAAAGGCACGGAATATCGTCAGCTGCAGCACGGACTGCGCCAGCGACGAGGCCAGGGATCCGAGGAAGAATATGGCGAGGCCGGTGAGGAGGATGACTTTGCGCGACCAAATGTCCGACAGCCGCCCGTACAGCAGCTGGCCGACGGTTGAGGTTCTGGATCCAGTGTCTGGTTAGCGCTATGGACGTGGACGTACTGGTAGGTTTGCGCGAAGGTCGAAGGAATCCTACATGAAGTAACCGTTGGCTATCCACGAGACCTGCGAGGTGGACCCCAGGGCGTTGCCGATGATGTACAAGCTGGTCGCGAGCGTGGTTTGGTCTATGAGTGCCAAAAGGTCGACGCCCGCGCAGGCGAGGAATATCTGCCATGGTCAGTCTGTGCTCGTTTCCGTTCATGTTTCAAGTAGTGTGCGACGGGGTAGGAACGCCATACCGTGATGATGGTTCTCTTTGGGACATAGTTGGTCTGCTCATTGAACTCGTGGGCCTTGGTGTCATTAGACGTTTTGCTCGTCACATTGGACTCCTCAGCTGACCCCAAGACCTCGTCGGGGGTGTTGGTTTCTTTGTCCATGTTCGGTGCTGGTGGCAACTGAAGATTCAGACGGCGCACAATTCTTGTCCCCCCTCCTTCAAATACCACGAAATGCCCACGAGTCCTGATTTGTTGTTGAGTAAGCCCTATCGTTCGGGGCGAAATGTCGCTACACCGCTCCTACTTGACTCTGTCCCACGCATCTCATCGCAAAAGGCTTGGCTTAGCTAATGACGAGCGACAACAAGCGTGTCCCTTGATGGCCGGTGTCCCTTGATGGCCACGGCGTCCCTTGATGTCCCCAAGATCAACATGACCAAGAAGAAGAAGAAAATCGCGTATAAAATTCGGTCGAGGGCGCCCCCCTTTCCTCCCCCGACTTTGTTTCTCCGCCTAACCCTTCGAGAGCCTCGGTCACCGTTCTAGTTCCGGGTTGGCGGTAGACGGTGGAGCGGGGACCGGGATATTGGCACCTTAATGGCCAGGGATCGACGTGATGACGCCGGAATAAGCTTATGCAAGGCGCCGATCAACCCGCACTGCCGGACCTTGAGGGACGCAAAGTAACGCAAACTAGCGCAAATCGGCGCGCAGTTACCTAAGCGAGGTTGTTGTTGTTGTTGTTGTTGTTGTTATTTTTAACGTCTACTTCCGCCTCCCGTAGGGCATGAGACGTGCCACATCGGTGAATCTAGCGTACAAAAGTAGGAGCAGTGCCCTAACTGTCCACCAGGACCATTAATCCGAGGGCAACCCGAGGCCTATAGCCAGTGCAAATCACGTGTTGCCCATAGCGTAAACGCGGCCCAACACCTCCAATCGAATCGCCCAGTGAGCGAGCCGCCAGTATATGGCGGGACCCGTAGAACAAAGGAAAAGACAGAAGAAAGGACAAAATCACTCCTCCCCGCTCTCGCTCTCGCTCTCCTCCTCCCGCAAGGCCTCCTCCCGTCTCCTTACACGGTGAACTAGCCTGTCCAAGTCCACCGTAACCCTCTCGATGTCGTGGCCGTGGCCAACCTCCACCCCTTCGCCCCGTAAAAACCCCGTAAGGTTGTCGGCGGTGCCCCCGTTGTCGATATGTTGTTGCCAGAGTGACTGGCGCCATGCCTTTCTCGTGCAAGTCCACGAAAAGAAGTGCGAGGTCTGGATCCTAGCGATGAAGCGCTGCCAGTAAATTCCAATAGCAAGGGAGAGGTTCTCCCGCGTAGCCGCTTCGCCTGTGACCGGGGAAACCGCATATGCCTTCCTGCAGTGGAAGGGGTGGAAGGGGGTCTTCCAGCTACCACAATAGCATGTCAGCAGCGCGTCCTCGTGCTCGAACCTTTCGTGATAGCTCTTGAAATCACCGTGGCCAGACCTGGCCGCGAGGAGGTGGTGTAAAGAGCGCCTGATTACCTAAGCGAGGTGTCGGTACGGGATGGAGCGACATTATTCAACGGGGGGGCTGGATAGGTACCTTAGGTATTCTTCATAACAACTTTTGTAGTGCGACGTCGATGTGCCTCGCAACCATCAAGGTCTACGCTGCCGGTGGGACCTTTTCTCCGCGGCTGAAGATCACATGTGCACCCGGATGGCAAGGTCTAGCGCGACAGTTGCCTTCTTTTGACAGGCGAGACTAGCCAGTGGCGTCTTCGACTTTTAGGGGTCTGACGAAAAGGGGTCTGGTATGATCGGTATACATGTATGCGAAATATGCTCGGATTACCCAGCTCATGCTAGCTCGTCAGTAGCAAGGGTGTTGGCGTGGGGGGAGACGAGTTCGGGCCTGAGTCTCGGGAGGATCAATAGGCTCAAGACCTGCTCCGGAGGCGCGAGATCCCAGTCGGCGTGAAGAATCTGCTTGATATGCATCTCGTTCCATAGGGGTGAGCAGCTGCCCCTTTCCGAGTCCCGTGCCTAATATGACGATCCCTTGGCCTGATATGTACGTACATATGCTCTCCAGTCCTGGATACTTCAGTACCTAGAGCAGTCGCCCCTGTTATAAAAGCTTATGCCGCAGTTGTGTTGCAAAACCTTCTCATATACTCGGCAGATCAACAGCAAAGCTCTTCCACCATGGCAAATCCTTTGAACGTGTACAGGGGACCCGACTCCGTCCGGAGCTACTTCCACCCAGAGTCGTCACCGCCGCTACCCCTGGTTGAGATACCCGACTGCCTCAACCCGTACCGCCGGGATGGCGTCCGCATATACGCAAAGATGATGTCGATGCATCCTGCAAATAACGTCAAATCGATGCCAGGTTGGTGAACCTGTCCTGATTCCTGCTGCACGGCCGCCGTCGGATGGCGGGACTAACGAATCAACCCACATGCAAGCTCTGAATCTTCTCGAGAATAGTGTGGAGAAGGGCAAGACGCAGACGGTTATCGAGTACAGCTCGGGGTCTACCGTGATTTCCATGTCGCTGATCGCCCGCGTCTTTCACAATCTTCGTGATGTTCGAGCATACTTGAGCAACAAGACATCCCCGGCCAAGCTCCGGTTGATGCAGTTTTTCGGCCTCGACATGTATGGTGAAGTGCCAGTGATTCCTGCAACTTCGGTCTGAACTGACGCCGTGGGCAGAACACTGTTTGGCGGTCCGTCGCAACCCGAGCCTGATGACGAGCGGGGAGGCATCCGGGCTGCCGAGAGGCAAGCCAAGGAAGACGACTCCAAGATAAACCCGAATCAATATGACAATGACGACGTTGGTTCCCCAGAAAGACAAGGTTAAGGTCATACCGACGGCTGCTGACGCCGAGACATGGAATTAGAACTGGAAGGCGCACATTCGGTGGACGGGCCCGCAAATCCTCGGGCAGCTACCGGAGATCAACGTGCTATGCGCAGGAATGGGAACCTCAGGTAGGTACCTTAGGCACGCTCAGTCATCTCCGGGACTGTACATCTAACGGGGTATCGCAGGAACCATGACGGGGTTGGGAACGTACTTCAAGAATGCCAAGCCTACTGTGTACCGTGTCGGGTATGTCCATGTCGCCCGAGTCGTCGAGGGGAGCGCGAGCTGACCGCATCATGATTACAGAGTATGCACCGCACCCGGCGACCGCGTTCCGGGCCCGCGCTCACATGCGCTCCTGGCCCCCGTACAATTCCCCTGGAAGTCATCCGTGGACCACATGGAAGAGGTCGGCTCGCACGACTCCTTCTCGCTGTCTCTCAGCCTCTGCCGCGAGGGCCTCGTCTGCGGTCCGTCATCCGGCTTCAACCTCAAGGGCCTTTACCAGTTCATCGCCAGGCGCAAGGCCGACGGATCGCTCGCCGAGCTGGCGGGCGAGGACGGCGAGCTTCATTGCGTCTTCCTGTGCTGTGATCTGCCGTATCAGTACATCAACGAGTACTTTGACAAGCTGGGAGCTGAGTACTTCCCCACGATCCATAACGAGGTAAGTTCACAGAGGTCTTTAGGGGTGTGTGACGGGAAATTAACCGAGTTTCTAGCACTTGACCAAGGTGGACCTTCACAGGTACGACGATAGATGGGAGAAGGAACCTGCCGATGCTCTCGACTTGTTCTTCACACAGGACGACGCCCTGGCAAGCGCGCTGGTGCCGATTACGTCCAAGGTAAAGCCCCAGCCTCAAACTTCCATCATCGACTTCCGGCAGCCGCTCGACTTCCACGACTTTCACCTCCCGGGCTCGGTCAATGTGCCTTTTGTCCACGAGGACACGCCTAGTCCCTTCTCTGAACCGTACATTCTGGAGTCTCTCTGGAAGAGGCTGGAGGAGACATTCAAGGCGCCGAGCAAGGAGCTCCGAGATCTGCTTCGCGGCAGACGAATCTTGCTTCTTTGCTATGATGGGGATAGCGCGAGGGTGGCGACGAGTGTTCTCAGGGCCAAGGGACATGAGGCGGATAGTATTAGAGGCGGGTTCAAGGCGCTGAGAAGATTGAGAGAGAAGTCGGACAGCGGTTTTCGTGCCAGGAACGAAACCGGCGTGGAGGTCATTGCGGTTCATCTTCCGAATCCCATTCCTGTTGCTGCGCAGGTCGTTTAACCAAGGAAAGGGCATGGTCATGTGGAAGCTAGTCCAAGATTTGATGTACCAGAGACACGAAAACAACATGGCTTTGCGCTTATTTCCCGCATTCCACCGGGCGCAGTTGGCTTTTGATGACATTGTGTACCTAATCTTACGAATAAGTGGTAAGTTACCCAAAAAGGGGCTTGATATCCACACTCGTTGCCGGGGCAACTGAATTCCAAGACCCTCTTATAGCCTCTGAACTTTAGACTACAGCACCACCTAGTAAGTCTCGCGGCCCCCGATTGCGTTGTAGGAGTAACTTGGGCTCCAATATAGCCAACGTGTCGTCGTTGCTCACATTCGATGTCTACCATCGCTACATCAAGCCATCAGCCACACCAAGTAACCTGATAACAATGTCTCACTGCATGATTTGCGTCTCTGGGCTCACCAGCATCCATGGGCGTGTTCGCTTGCGTCACTACCTTATACACCTCCCAGGCCCCCAACCACACCTCCCACCTTCCACATGCTGACCTTGACATATCTGCAACGCTGTCGGCATCGACCTCGGCTAGCTGTTCCTCGTCATGCGTCTCTTGATGTACGTGTCCTCCCCTCCTGGCCCCGCTCAGATCGCCCCTTGACAACCCGGCTCAGATCGCCAACAGGCAGCGAATAGGGGAAGTCGACCGCAGTCAACATCTGCGCGATGAAAAGATACCACCCGATGAGACAAGCTATGAAGTAGAATGCTCCGCTGGCCTGCACCATGCCGTCAGCCATCGGTCACGGTGTCGCCGCGGCTCTCGGGGTCAGGGAAGGCAACGAGGGAGGCCGAGGTACTTACCACCTGCAATTTCTCGCCGAGGACGTGATCACTGTTGGCCGACTGCCAGTACGATGCGGCAAGGAGTAAGAAGCCCAGTGTGAGGTTGGTGAAGACGGCTTCGAGCACCATGTTGGTCCGGAGCCCGCATATCATGTATATGGTACACATTAGGCCCATGAAGAGCAGGACGTACGCTGGTACAGTACAATGGTCATATATGTATTAGCGCCCTGTTGACGATGGTCCATGTGCATGTCCTGGCGGATCCCTACCGAACGAAGTTTCGAAGCCTGGGTTCATGGGGTTCGATGGGTCGAAGGCGGTAGATGCGTTGTATGCCGGGGTCAGGGTTATGGCCAGACCGATGAGGAAGGTCCCTTGGTCGGACTGTTAGACTGGTTTCACGTTGTCTTGCTTGATCTCAAGAGGGACAGCATCGTGACCCTTACCGAAGGACATGAAGACGACGCATGGGAATGTGTTTCCGAGAATGAACTCGAGGATTCCGCCGACGTTCATCATTATGCCCCCCATGCTGTAGAAAATGCCGCTGGTAAAGGTAACCCTGTCAGCCATAACTCGGAGGGCATCAATATCGACAGGATTGAGCATCCATACACGGTCGCCGCACCACCACCTCCCGCGCCTCTCCATCCCATGAGAGCGCACGAGAGGGGAGACGTGCACATCAAGAAACCGAGGAGACCACTGTGAAAGCCCGAGTCAGCAATATTACCAGGACTCTATTATGCGCATTGCGTGTACTGATATCGGCGCAGGATTCCCCAAGACGTTCCTCAAGTTGCCCTGGACCTGGGTCTTGGGCGACAAATAGATCTTCTCGAAGAGTTCTGCCGAAATTGACAGACTGCCTGCCGTTTGGATCTTGCGAAGGGCATCGCCGCGGGTCTCGTTGTTGCGAATGTCGTACTGGTTCCCGTCGCCGTTGGCGGCGGACTTGGCGGCGTCCATCATCTCTTTCAGTTTGGCGCGGGAAATGGTCTAAAGAAGAAAAGGAATTAGATATACGGATATGTGAGCGAGGAAGAGAAGAAACAGCAACATGAATGAGGATAGATATAAGGAGAACCTCGGGACATGGAGGATATAAGTACCACCTCATATAACCGCTGRGCAAAGGGGTCTGATCTTGCGTTTCTACGGTACCGGATACRGGTACTTACTCCGCGAGCTGCGCGAAGACAAGAACCCATYAGAACAAACAGGGTCAGAAAAGACAATGACATTYGCCCAACCCATGGCGGAGCTGATACCGACCGGAGTTGGAGGGACAAACAGRTTGAAGGTGGAGGATTTTGTGGTGGTGTTCAAGAGGGCGAAGGCGGGTGGTGTAGAGTGGGAGGGGTTTGAATGGAATTTTGCGAGGGATAAGACGCTACGGGAACGAAGAGGGGACGCAAACCCGTACGTTTGGCGCCGGGTCAGGGAGAAAGGGGCTTAGAGTGATAAGGTAGGTTGGTTGTATTANAAGGCGGGTGGTGTAGAGTGGGAGGGGTTTGAATGGAATTTTGCGAGGGATAAGACGCTACGGGAACGAAGAGGGGACGCAAACCCGTACGTTTGGCGCCGGGTCAGGGAGAAAGGGGCTTAGAGTGATAAGGTAGGTTGGTTGTATTACAGAATGTGGACGTGGGTACCTCTAATTACGTTATATGAGTACCTGTAAAGATGGTCAAGGTATGTAGGAGTATTTGTCGGGATATAGGGATAGTAATTTAGTAGAAGTATTACGGCTAATAGTGAGTTTTTATTGAATAAGAAAAAGCGTTTACACTTTCATACATACGTTTTACTACTTTGTTTCTACTTTAACAATGAGCTATCGCGAGATAGATATAATAAGTCTAGCCAGCTAAGTTTAGAGGGGAGAGTTGAGTGGAGAGTACAAGTCTCGGACTACAACCTCTTATATAGAGGTAGGTTCAGTACGTCTACACGACGCCTACTACATCGAGCCCGAGCGTCCAACGTCGATAGGACCTCTGGGCTCTGAATGCCCCGTACTAAAGGGGTCAAGGGATGAGGCAAGAATAAGTAACACGTATCACGGTGATAGCAGACTACCCACATCGACCAGGCGGTTGAGGAACCCTAACGCTAGTTCCGGCTCGCTAGAACTAGGGTTAGGGTTCTAACCGCTATATATAAAAACATAGTTCCCGCCCAATATAGTGCTATCTCTCTATTCTTATCCGTGGCACCTGCGTCAACCTTGCCAGTATCGCGAAGTAGTTTAACAACTGCCTCATACCCATTCTCTGCCGCCATATACAGCGCTGTCCGTTCATACTCGTCCCGACGATCTGCATCAACCTTGCCAGTATTAAGAAGCAGCTTAACAACCGCCTCATGCCTATACTTCGCAGCGCTGGCGCGAGCAAGTGCAAGCCCGCCCGCCGGCTCTGCAACGCCTCAATCCGAGCAACGTGATGCCCAGCCCAATATCATCCATCCGTGCAAGCCCCCCTTCGTCCTGTTTCTGCCAACAGGAAGCATTGCCGATCTATCAGACTGCGCGGTTTGACTTCAGCCAAACTTCAAAACAATGTTCAGCTTCCAGTGGAAACAAAGTGTATGACTGTATATGTCCGTCACAAATGTCAGGGAAAGAAAGTGATTAAGCAGACAACTGGGCGGTAGCCGGAGGAGATGACAGTGACGGGGATCATGATGAGTGCCTGCCGAGAATCAATCATTGGCCATGGGACATTGAATACTAACAACTATCACTTCCTTTCCACGTCATTTGCACGCTTATTCCGGGCCATATACACTCTATCGCTCTTGCACCGGAAAGGACTCAGCCGTAACGACAGGAAGGAACGGAGCATTTCCCACTTGGTCTATCGGTAGTCGTGTTCTGGCTACCGTTCGGTCGCTCTTTCATAGAGGAGATTGCGGAAAGGGAGAAAGTCCCCAAACTTTCCATCGCTTGCCTAGCGGACAGAATACAACACTAATAGATACTACGGCGAGGGATATTATATTGTAAGTTGATGATGGAAGTGAGGAAAAAGATACAGAGGAATACAAGTGAGGTGACTTGGCTTTACATATGTAAAACTGAACCTAGAATTGAGAGCAGAATTTAAGAACTTCCAGATGGATTAGGGGCTTTCTGAACACCACTGACATTGCCATTCCCTCCCTTGAGCTCAACTAATCCGTCCTCCCAGATGGCCCTTCAATCAGACCCCAGCTCCAAGCTGTCCTCAAGGTGCCGAACAAGATCTTTCCACAACGCCCTATTGTTCTCCAATCCTTCCGAAGGCTTCCGCCACGTGAATCGGATCTCCAGAATCCGACAAAGCGTCAGCTCACACCTTCCCCACGTGTAGTTCTCATCCAGCCTGATGTTCGCCCAAGCGTAGGCCTGAATAAGCGCACGAATCGTCTGCGGGCGAATGATCGGCCTTGGTTTTGAACTTGAACCCGCTTCCTTCCCGTGGATGCCCTTTCGGGCTTTCTTCTTCTGATCTTTGGGCTTCGGAGCTCTGGTGATCGAATCGTTCTCCATCCATAGACAGCGCACAAGAGGATTGTGGCCTTCTCCGTTTCGGACATCAAGTCGAGCGCCTAGGTCAACGAGTAGCTGGATCATATGTTCTGTCATTGGCCAGTTGCCACCAACCAGGTACTCCAAGGGCGTGTCTTTGTTGGTGGGTCTGTTAAAAAGGGGAACGTTGAGCTTCAGGCCATAGTCTTGGACTAGTATGCGGATGATCTGCTTGACTTGCTTGACATGGTGCTCCTTCAAACGCGCTTTGAATGCAACTGCGTCGGCAAAAATTAGGGGGGCATCCGATCGGATAACGCGGCCGACCTCGGAGTCTGAGGCGTGAAGGCCACCTTTGAGAAAAGCCAAGGCGTTATCGTACATGCCATAGCGAATACACTCGTGAAGCCAATGCTGCGAGTATCTGTCACATGTCATCTCCATGGCGCCGAATTCCGCCAGCTTTGCGATAACGACAGCATTGTGCGGTCTCGACAAGGCTATCTGTAAAGGGGTTGCGTTTGTATACTCCTCTGCATTAATATCCGTATCGGGAAGTTGTACGATGAGGTCGATCGAAGCCAAATAATCAGGGCCTTTCCAGACGAGTTCGTGAAGAATGTCCCGGTCGGATTCAATAGGGAGGTTCCGCTTTTCAGCAGCTTCTGCTGAATCACGGTCAATACCATGGAGATGGAAGCTGGCTCCGTGTTCCAGAAAAAGCTTGGCGACTTCAAGACTTCCGTGGCAGACTGCCGTATGTAAAGGTAGGGTAAGATAATCTTTGTAACATCTCGGGATCCGGTTGCGATCAGTAGGGCGGTATTGCGGATCGGGCGGGGCCGTGGCGGCGGACCCCGAGAATGACGGAGCGGTGGGAGCACAACCGGACAGTAACTGCCGAAGCCGAGCAACACGCAATGGCCTCCAGCGCCTCAATTTCCAGATTGGGCGGCATCATTTCTCAGACCTCATCGGGGACCATCTCGTCAACGTGTTAACTAACTTAAGACCTAGTTTAGAAGAACCTACGCTTTTGGCGCATATATATAACCATATCATACGTTAAAGCTCCCAACTCCTTAACCACATCTCGCACCTTCTCCTCGTCTAGCCATTCGGAATGCTTATAAAGGGTTTCCACGATGACATCTCTTAAGCCTCTGTCGTCTTCAATAGTGGATTCGTACACCACTAGCGCTGCCCCAAGGAAATCATCGATGTCCAAGGAGACAGTAGCCGCCGCCTTGAATTGTCGAAGCGCAACAGCCTTCAGTCCACTAATCAAATACTTCTCTGCTAAGGCGTAAATTTTTGCATGAGTCAGAAGGGCGTCCACTGCCGGTTCATTGACGTTAGTTCCGTATCCGTCCATTTCTAACCTATTAAAACCACTACGCTCGTGTTGTAGCCGTACGTCATAGTCGAAGTGGTATAGATAGTGTACTATAATATGGATAAGCCGAGGATTATCATCTGGGAGGTTAATCTTTCCTTCTTGTGCCTCCTAAATATAATATTAGTTTAGTGTCGTTGCTAGTGTATGGACTGTTACTAGCCTTGAAACTTCCGCGGCAAGCTGTAGAGAAGAATTCGGACTGCGTGTATACGATGGCCTTATGTATATAGTATTCCCTTCCTCCGCAGGATATGACGAGGTCTAAGTACTCCCCGCTGGAGTAGAGCCTATTCGGAGGCTATTGTTAATATTTGCAAGTTCCGAAGACGGAGGAACGACGAGAGCGAAATAAGCATACCCTTTTAGAGAACTTATTAGGTCTTTAGAGGGATCATCTCCGGCCGTACCGCGGGCTGTCTGAGTCACGGAGCTAGCTGGCGAGCCTCCAAAGCCAGTAAACGCCATTCCAGAACCTGATGTTGTTGTCTGCGCGTAAGGGCGTGCAAATTCATGCCGCCTCGAGTACAGGTGATGATGCCGAAGCGCTTCTGCGCTTTGAAAATAACGATCGCAATCCGTACAATACTTCATCTGCGCCAGTATTGGGAATGCCTCAAGTCTGCATCAGGCCCCCCTGCGTTGTCATAGCCATTTTGTATTCGTCTCTTGCATTATAGCCCGACCCCGCCCAAAATAGCCAATTTGCCACGTAGGTTCCTTAAAATAATTGACCAAGGCATCCGTTCTAGATTCAAGAAAATTTTCACCTGTTGGTGATATCTAATACATATGACACCATGAGATATACAGTATCGTTAAGTCATCTTTGTATAACTGGGCTATCACTTTGAGATGCTACGTTTCTTTCCAACCGTATACTATCCAATTATTCTATAACAGACCCACTTTCTCTGGGGTGCACCAAACTAAATTAGCGTTCCGTTCCCTCGGGACACTTGAACCAAGCGGCTAGTAATTTAGTGTAAACGCAGCACCAATGATCACTCCAGCATGCGGAAGATTTTTTACCGCCCTTGCAGAAACTGGTTGTGATGAGACTGTTGGCATGCTTGATCGTTCATTGGATAAAGACAAGGAGGTTTGCCACAGGTGTGATGCGAGCGCTGTACTCGAAATCTCTGTAGTGCTTGGTAAAGAGGGGTAACAATCGGATGTTGACATAAGAGCTGAGATTGTGTGAGTTCTAGATGGGATTAACGTAAACGAGCTATTCCAGAGGTGGGAGGCGACTGTTGTAACCGGAAGTTTAGTATTGTTTAAAGGAGGCCGAGAAGCTGTTTGTGCAGGTGATGGAGATGAGCAAGGCGAAGCTCGGGGCCGATCATCCCAACACGCTGACGAGCATGGCCAACCTTGCTTTCACGTGGAATAGTCAAGGTCGACATGAAGATGCCCTAGCGTTGATGCAAGACTGTGTTGAGGCTCGGCAGCGAGTCCTTGGGCCTGAGCATCCTGACACGCTGTCGTCCTTGGCTACTNACGAGCATGGCCAACCTTGCTTTCACGTGGAATAGTCAAGGTCGACATGAAGATGCCCTAGCGTTGATGCAAGACTGTGTTGAGGCTCGGCAGCGAGTCCTTGGGCCTGAGCATCCTGACACGCTGTCGTCCTTGGCTACTGTGTCGGATGGAATAGCTAGGCTCATCTTAATTCTTCTTGCTGTATAGTGCAATCTGAAGGCCTCTATTCGGTTACATGTAAAACTACTGTAAAAGTGTCTACTGGGGGACCGCCATAACGAAGGTACCCGAACATTTAGGGTGATCACTCAAGGCACCTGGCCAGGACAGTGACTTGGTTTATGAATGATGGAAGGCAAGAAGCGAAGTAGCCAAGRTGAAGATGACGGTCAATTGAATCCTATGCTATCTACCCGCCAACACATTAYGGCCCTTCCGGGCCTTATCCTTTCCTCCTCTTCGGCTCACTGAATGAGGTACCTGGAGTGACCGCCTGCTGCCCGGCATTGCTCGACTGGCTGCCCCGCTCGTCAGGTAGAGAAGCGCAGCTGACATCTGACTGCATCAAGTTCCCCAAATCCTGGGAAAGCCCGGTCGCCTCGGAAAGCGAGCAACTTGAGCCCTCATGTTGGCCTGTTTGATTGCCTCGTTCCTCTGCCGCTTTGCCCAATCCACCCCGTTTCGGTATGCTGTGAGTGCTGTCCGAAACATATCTRGACTGCCCTTAAGGGAATAGGAAGCTACCAATRTCATTACATACTGGGAGCGTRCGCCTGGCATGGCTGGTGGTATGACATGGGTGGTATACATATCAAGCTGTCCACCGTAATAGGTACACGTCAAGGTGTAGGCCTTGTTGTCGTAGACCAGGTCAGATAATCCGTACGAGAGTAAGTGCTGCATTCCCCTCGCCCCTAGCGCTCCGTTGTAGCATGCTTGTCGCTTAGCTACCCCTAAAGAGCCGTCGGGACCTTTCACTTCTAGAAAGAAGTTGGGTAGTATGGGAACACCGGCCTGGGTAGAAGGAATGATGCTTCCTGCAAGTTCAGTACGGACTCGTTCATCGAGGTCCCGCGGGCGGGCTCCGTAGTAATAATCAGGTTTGCCATCGGCGAGAGAGCCGTCGGTTAGGTGGTCAAGGTTGTTGAAGGGTATTTTCGTACGCATGCACCTGAGATCGCCAATTTTGCCTTGAATTTTGGGAATCACCTGGTCCATCACCATTGTCTCATTATCAGCACACGCATCTGCTCGTCTAAACTTTTGGAATTCGGCAGGCAAAGAGCGCGAAGGAGATAGGGACCGTCGTGGTTCTTGTGCTAACGCCCGCCTGATCTCCTCCAGGTTGTCCGGTTCTGGGAGACTTTGGCCGTCAAAATCCTCGTATGCATCAGGATAGACGTTAAACTTGATGAGGTGTTCTTCGAAAGCATGATCGTACGGCCTAGCCCTGGCTCTGCTCGTAGCCGTAGCCGTAGTACCTGTCTCGGTATCTGTCGTAGTCCTGCTCTTGGATATGGCCGAACCCCGCATCCGCCGGCCGAGGATGGTGGACACGCTCGAGCTCATGGGGGGTCTGACTGCGGGTTCGTGRCACTGGTGATGGATYATGGGGTYAGTATATTGGGGGGAAAAGACTAGACGTGGACTGGGAGCACACGTCACTTACGCCTCTCAAGTCCGAAAGATCTGGGCCGCCGTGTYGGGCAAAGCGCTSGAGGTCGGGGGGCGCTCGTTTCCGCTTGCGCGGGCTGGCGTCGTGATAGTCGGCCATGTGGATGGCTTTAGATGGTCCGAGAAAGACTAACTATAAAAGTAACTGCTACGTTGTTTGGTGGAATACGGACCGCCGTGGCAAATAAGTCTGTTTGACTAGGCAATCCTCGAACGAAGGGTTTGGACGTGTGGGAATACGAGAAAGCGAGAGAATGCCGTGCCGCAGACAGAAAGGGATTAAAGACTGATCGATTGGGTTCCTCGGCTGTTGTGAAGGGGCAGTAACCTGCAAGTTTTGATAGGCGGATACAGAAAAAAGAGAAGAGGTTTTGCAGGAGATGTTATACTGTTTATAACTCGGTCTCACCTGGTTCACCTTCATATTCTGATGACAGAATAAGTCRACAAGCCCTCCTGGCCCCTTGTCCGGGTTCTGCAGGTGATGGGTGTGACGGCCCCCTTTTCGAAACCGGAATGGGATCAGCCGACCTTCTAGGCCTCCACTCTTGCATCCAACCTCTATTGCCAGATAGAAGAGTGAAATTTTGTCGCGTCTGTTGACGGGAG
>RAOC01000544.1:0-12900 GCA_009804845.1 Neurospora sp. FGSC 26637
GCGTACGTGCACCGCGCCGGACGCACGGGTCGCGCCGGTCGCGAGGGCGGTGTCGCCGTCACCTTCTACACCAAGGACGATATCCCCTTTGTCAAGTCGGTCGCCAACGTGATCGCCATGAGCGAGAAGCAGGCGGGCAAGGATATCGATGAGAAGGATACTGTCAAGGCGGCCCAGGGTAGCGTGCAGAAGTGGCTGCTGGATGCGCTGCCCAAGGTGGCCAAGGAGGATAAGAGGAAGTTGAAGGTTAGGGGCGTGGAGAGCAGGCGGACGGGCGGAAAGGCGACGATCACGACCAAGAGCAGTTGGGAGAGGAGGAGGGAGAATAACAGGCGGGAGGCTATTGAGGCTAGCAAGAGGAGGAAGAGGGAGGCGCAGAAGGCGGAGAAGGAGGGTGGCGGTGCCCCTGAGAAGGAGGAGGAGTGGACCGGCTTGGACTAAGAAGATGGCATGACCATCGGGTGTTTACGAAGACATTATTACTGGATTATTAAAAGGATAGATACCCTTGCTGTGTATATGCTGGTAGACAAAAAGAATGATTTCTGTTGGTTTATATCTGATCAACTCATCCTTGGAATGAACCTTCGTATACCTTGGTTCGGAATAATGCCAGCACAAGCGGGCAACAAAGACGGATAGGGCCGTAATTGAGGAAACCCCTAATCATTAAAAATATCATAAAATCATTGCCCATCGATGCTCATTATCCATCACTCCCATCGCTCACATCAAACTCTCCCCCAAGCCACTCAAAAGCCCTGCGGCCTAAACTTCCACCTACCCGGCTCAAAAACAGCCTCAAACTCAACAGCCGAAAAGGTTCCAATCGCACAGCTCAAATCATGAAACCCCTCCAAGCCCGTGACCGGCAAATCCTGCTCCGCATCGCCCTCCTCATGCAAATCCCACTGCTCCGTGATCCTTCCCTCCCTCGTGAAAAAGACATTCACATCCAGCTTCCCGCCGGTGTTCGTGAACGTCATACCAATCCCATACGTCTCCCCCCTCCTAAACGGCCGCGTGAAATCCTTGCCGCCCCACCGGTCATTGACGTACTTGTGCCCATCATCGCCATGCACAGCCAAGGAACCCCGATGCCAGCCCGGCATGCGGAAGGCTGGGTACGGCAGGGCTGTGAAGCCTAGCGCTAGGGTGATTTCGTCGTTGCCGCCGCCACCGCTGCCGCCCATGGCGCCCAGAAAGGGGTTGTTGGATGCCGGGCGCGGGATGGATACCTCGTAATAGATAGTCTTCGTCGTCCGGGAAGTATGCGACGGGATCAAAGGCGAGTCATACTTAACGCAGTACAACGGCGGGTAGCTAATAATACAAGCGTCCCCCGCCGCCTTCTCCGTCTTGCCTTTCCACACGCCAGCGCTGACCCAGTCGAGCTTGCCGCGGAACTGCGGGGATGACATGAGCCGGAAGTTGTGCGTCCGCAGCGCGTCGAGCGCCACCGGGTCCAGGTCCATGGGCGCCGTCAGCGGGTTCGCAGCGCACCAGGCTTCGCCCGCGTTGGCTTCTTCTTCCGTGGCGTTGGTCGTGTGCGAGCGGTCGTAGCCGGTGAAGAAGGCGGGCGGGGGAGGGAAGAGAGCGGTGTCGGGCACGAAGGATTCCCAGTCGTGTTGCTTGTTAGCAGGCGGCTTGGACTGGGAAGGTGGGGGGCCTGGAGGAGGCTGGGTGTAGTCTTCGTGGCGTTGTTGGTGGGAGGGAGGAGGGCCGGGAGGAGGAGCGGCGTAGTCATCTTGGTGATGCTGGTGGTGAGAAGGGGGAGGTCCGGGAGGAGGGGGGAAGTCGTCATGGCGTTGTTGGTGGTGAGAGGGAGGAGGGCCAGGTGGAGGAGCAAAATCATCATTTGCAGAGGACTGGCTATGTCCCCAGCTCGGGGGAGGACCGGACGGAGGAGCGTAGTCGTTGCCCGAGGGTTGCTGGTTATGCCCAAAGTTCGGGGGTGGTCCAGAAGGAGGGGCATAGTCATTCTGGTTGTTGTACTGCGCTGGTGAAGGCATGTTGACTTTTCCTGAAGCCTGTGACGGTGACTGTTGATGTTGTGCTGGTCGTGGACCGGGCGTATCGTCGGTCTTGTCTTTGCTTCCGAAACACATGATGAAGTGTCTGATGGATGGCTGGGTCAACTCTTATGTGATGGAGGTAGAAGCAGTCGAGGTTGCCGATTGGGTGGGATGTGTTACACCACTAATATTTGAGAACGCAGATGCGGGCGTTCTGGGAATGAGTGACCAACGAGTGGTGTTGGTTCGCGATTATATCACCGTTACTAAGTCGTTGCTTCGCCTCTTGGATGACGAGATCCCAAGACTGCTTAGACCGCTTGGATTATCGTGGACTTTGTCCTTGGTATTGCCAAGTGGAAGTGATCCAATCGTTTAACCAGCTCAGGTGATGTTGTGAGAGTCCAATTTGTCGTTCTTTGATGATAGATTTGTTCTTAATAAAGGGACGGATCTGGCCAGTTGGTCGTTGTTAGTGTTGGTCCATTTCCGTCCGATCGGACTTTCGGATACGGTGGTTACAAACACTCATGCATGCATGAAGTTATACCCGACTTCACCTTGGTGACAGCTGCTTTTAAGTTGACCAGATACACCTCTGCCGGGGTAAACCAGCCTACAGAAAGCCAGGATCTCTTGCCGGTTGAAGTGCTAGTAGGTACTCTTCTGTAGCATCTGTCTTTTGCCACCGATCTGCACTAACTGGCAATTCACAAGAATTAACCTTTTTTACCCCGGCAGATAGAATCAACCTAGTGTGTTAACAGAGATACTGAGTTCCAAGGGTGAAGTCCCGTTAGCACCGCCATCACAAGCTTAACCTGCTCTGGTAGACCGCTGTACCCCGCAAAACATGCCCTGAAACGGTTCCCCAAAAACCCCACTAGGCGCAAGCGTCTAAGCCCCTGGCACCCCATGACGTCTTCGTTCAGGTACAGATCGGGGAAAGTGGAGGCCTCCACCGGGAAATCCACCGCAAATGCCGGAGCACCTACCGGCCGATGTCCGACTGAAAAGTCCCAGATTTGGGGCCAGCCGGGGGTTAACCGGACATTGAATTCGGCGTGTCTATACCTCTACGCTAGATTTCTGTTGCAATAGAAACCGTCTATTTGATTCAAACCAAATGTAAGGCGTTTTCTGCACGTTCCGGATATGATTACCTAAATCGAGCATATTCGTATCCATGCTCGATATATTCCTGCCCGGTACCCATGTTCCGATATCGACAACAGTTCTCGTCTTCGTTGCTAGTTTCTCGATGATCCCTTCCACACATCCATACATAGAACAAAACACATTACCCCTACCAAGTCCCCCTCGTGCCTCTCCCTCACCAAGACCGCCCAACACCCCCAACAGCCGCAGCCGCCGCCGGCACAAGCATAACACTAAACGTCGGCGCCCCGCTCCCCATGCCCTGTATATGCTGCAAATACGCCTCCATCTCCATATCATCACTAACCGGCAACGGCAACTCCCCGCCCTTGCCGTCCTTGACGATTCCCTCGATGGCCAAGCACACCATGCCCGGGTAGTTGGCCACTGCGGTGCTGCGTAGTTCCTGGACGGAGCGGCCCGATAGGGTGGCGATCCACATGCGTGAGACCACGCCTTGGAGAGGCGAGGAGGCGTGGAGGCGGAAGTAGACGGCCATGGAGGATGAGGTGGAGGTTGAGGAGGTAGTTGCCACTGGCTGTGGGACTTGGACTGGGACGGAAGGGGTTTGGTTTTGGTAGTGCTGCTGTCGGTATCGTGTTTGCTCCTGGATGCGTTGTTGCTCCTGGATGCGTTGTTGCTCCTGGATGCGTTGTTGTTGCTGTTGCTGTGTATACATGGTGGCTTGCGGCTGGGCGTGAGCCTGGGTTAAGCCATGGTTCGAAGTGCTATAGCCTTGTTGCATCTGGTTCCGGTTGGCTGCGTAATTTTGCGTAGCTTGGGAACGGGTTTGGGCCCGGCTTTGAGTTTGAGCACGGCTTTGAGTTTGAGCAAGATTCGGAGTGTGTGAAGAGGTGTGGGCAGTAATGGTACTGGCACCAACGTTGGCACCAGCACTGCCGCTTCCCCTGGCAACAGGAGTGCCGGTAGAATAACTTCCAAACGGATTATCGTCTTCAATTGACTGTTGCAACAGAATGTCCGGATCCAAGTTGCCGTCGTCTACATCTTGGGCATCCGGCTCCGCTTCGCTCTCCTCCGAGGAGCTCTCGGACGAGCTAGACGATTCGGGTGGCGCGAGCCGCACAACCGTATGCGGTACCGGTGCCGGTGCCGTTAATGGCCCCACCGCATTATTCTTCGGAGGTCGGCCCCGGCCCCGTTTGGGTTGAGCTGCTTTCTCAGCCTTCTCAGCAGCCTTTGCGGCTCGCTTTGCGGCCCTCTCAAGTTGAGCGGGAGTCGGGGCCGGCTTCGGTTTCGGAGGGGCACGCTTCCTAGGAGCCTTGGGAGGCGGTGGATTCAAAGCGTCCTTCTCCAACTTTGCTTGATCACCTCTGTATCTCCTCATTCCGTCACGGGCCAGCAGCTCGATAGCCCTCTTCCTCTCTTTGGCGTTAGGCCAGTGCTCACAGCCTGGAGGGAAGAGTTCCTGCAGAAGCTCCGTGGTGTCGAACCATTTCTGTACCATTTCGTTCCACTTATCGATCCCTTCGACATGCTTGAACCCAAACTTCTCCTGACCCAGCAGCAGGTAAAGTGTTCCTCGAATGTATCTACCCTGCTCCGGGTTTAGCCCGAGGAGGTTCCGGGCCTGTGCTAGTGTCATGTGTGACTGCATCGTCCTGATCCGCTTGGTCACGTCGCAGCAGATAACATCGATCGCAATCTTCTTCTGCTCCATGTTGGCTTGATCCCACATGATAGCACGGAGATGCATGCTATCACGGACCATCTGCTCCTTCAGGGCTTCCCATTTCTCCGGCCCGGCAATTGTCTTCTTGATAACGTTGTTCTCCCTGCAAATCTTTTCAAAGTTCTCCCGCAGCGTCTTGTAGGCCGCAGCGTCGAGCTGCAGGATGACCTTGGCTTCGTCTAGGGTTGTCTCGGATGGAAAGCGAGGAGGCAGACCGCTCGGATCTGGAGGCAGGCCTGCCCACCCCCTGGTTCTCCGTCGCCGCTTCTTGAGGGCCCAACGTTCTGCCGACTCTTGCTCGAGCACCCGGCGTCTCTCTTC
This sequence comes from Neurospora sp. FGSC 26637, assembly GCA_009804845.1. Lineage (NCBI taxonomy): Eukaryota > Fungi > Ascomycota > Sordariomycetes > Sordariales > Sordariaceae > Neurospora > Neurospora sp. FGSC 26637. The sequence continues at coordinate 5,188 of RAOC01000544.1, forward strand.
TCTGCGAGCACGTTGTTCGGGGGTCAGGTCGTCGTCTGGGCCAAGTGGCAAACTTCCAGATGCCGATCTCTGGTGTTGGTCGTGATGCTGTTGCTGCTGTTGCTGATGTTGATGTTGGCCATGTGTGTTAGACGACCCTTGTCCATTGTCTTCCGCGGCGTTTTCCTCATCATCGTCATCATCATCATCATCTTCGTCCTCCTCGCTACTTAGCTCTTCGCTGTCGCTGTCGCTATCATCATCGGAATCACTGTCGCCGTCATTACCGTCGTTGCCGCCATTATTTGTTCCGTCAGCCGGTTTCCCAGGCGGCCTGATGATGCCTTTTCGTAGGTCCTGGATGGTCTTCAAGCGCAATTTCCAATTGTACTTTTGGCGGATCCTGTTGAGCGTACGATCGTTTATGTCGTAGCCTTCCCCATTGAGGACGCGCAACATCTCCGTTGCTTTGAGGTTCTGTTCCCATAGTTCCTTGATTCTGGCTATCAGCTCGGTATTGCTGTAGGCTTTGTTGACCCTGATGGGCCAGCCCCATTCCCTGAACTTGTACCAAAAGGTGCGCCGGCTGGAAGTAGAGTGCCATGGTCAGTAGGCCAAGCAAGGTAAACCACATGGGAAGTTGGGTGTTGTGGAAGAGGCTGTCGAAAGCTTTGGTTTTGCTGCGCGAGCTATATACACCGCCCAAGACTGGGAGGGATGCCCGATCGTGGTACTGTGTACGGCGAGGGAGATGGGCGAGTAGTGTTGTTCACATACCTGGGGGTAAATCCATGGTTTTCTGCCATATACCGAGCAACCTGGGCAAAGCTTCGCTTTTCGTCGACGTAGAGACGACGACATATGTCTTTATAAGGATCCCAGTCGTAGGTCATGGTGTGGAATTACCCTTACAGCCGTGGTTGTGGGCGGGGAGTTGGTGATGATTTGCTACGGCGGTTGAGGGTTCGACGATTGTGAAATTGAATGCGCGGGTCGATCCACGCGAGCCACAGAGCCAAGCTACGAAGGTTTCAATTGGAGGGAGCGCCGCGTTCTGTTGCAGGCATTCTGTTGTGGTGGTGTTTGTCCACCGTATAAGTTTCAAATCTAACACTGTATCTGTGCACTGTTGTACGGTTGCCCCTTTCAACGTTCTGTTCACTGGGAGCCATCGAAAGTAACCAACGATGTTGGTGAGTACCAGAGGGTGATTATTGCATCACGTCTGATTCATATGAGGCACAATTCGCCCCCAGGTCAAGTCGTGATTCCATTATCGCATAATATTCTATCGCTAGGTGTCCAGCAGCCATCATTAACATCATGCCGGTCCCATTTCGTCAGAGCCGTATCGTTCCCCTTCTGCTGCCACAAACAACAGCCCAATCAACCGTGCCAGCCAAGTGACTGATGCACATAGAAGCAGCATGTACATAAACAGCTCAGCTACATTCTGTGATCCTGTATGCTGGCACAATAAAAAGAAAAGGTATAAAACGTCCTCCCTCATAACTTCCGCATATTGCTCATGAATCAACCATATCCGTCGCCCTCTGTGACCTTCAAGGTCTTTGTGTCATCTCTCTAAGTACTCCCGCCCGGATCGGTCGGGTTAGGGGAGTAAAATGACACCAAGGCTATGATGACGTATGTCGCACACAACAGCGCTCCTTCCAGGTAGTTACTCCTACCATCCAACACCAAGAAATTGACGATGAAAGCTGAGACGAACAGACACACCGTCTCGAACAGCGTGAAGTAGAGCGTCATGTCTTTGTCCATGCACCAGCCAATAATGACGACGAGCGGCGTGATGAAGAGGGCGATTTGGATAGAACTACCCACCGCGACGCCAATCGCCAGATCCATCTTATTCTTCATGGCAACGGTAATAGCCGTGACATGTTCGGCGGCGTTGCCGACAATGGGAAGGATAATCAAGCCAATGAAGAGCTCTGGAACCTTGGAAGTCTCGACCAGGTCGTGGATCGAGTCAACCATGAACTCGGCGCAGACGGCTACCAGGGCGGTAGATACGAGCAAGAGGATGATAGCGCTGACGCGGGACAAGTCGTTGGGATGATCGTCGTCTTTATCGGGGACAGCGCCGTCAACAACAGCGGACATTGGAATCTGCGAAGGCATCAAGGCACCCTGAGGACGGTACAGTGATTGGCTGAGGCGGTCCGGTAGCGAGTTCGTTCTGCGAATGCCGTAACGGACGCGCGGAACAGGGCCGGAGGGGACCGGTGGGGTGTTGACGGAATCAGGGCCGGTGACAAAGACAGCCGGTGCCAAGTTCCTGGCGACAGGGCGAAGGGACATGCCGCGAAGACCGGGAAAAGGGCGGCGACCAGCTGAAGTCTCAGCCTGAGCGTTATCGGCAGAGATAGCAGGATCCACGGCGAAGTCGACACGACGGGGTTCGCCAGGCGAAAGTGTTGGCGCAACATCCGGCTGAACCTCGGCGTTTTCATCGATGGTTTGTCCATTCATAAACTCCTGAGATCCGTTGTGGTGATGCTTCTTGTGTTTGTGCTTGCGATGCTTCTTCATGTGTCGCTTATATCTATGCCGCCTGCGGTAATGCTTGTCGTCTTCAACAGCCTCCTCATTTTCTTCCGTCGTAGGGATGTGCAGATTAACGGCGAGTCCGGGCCGCGATGACGAGTCCTCCTGTGTGCCTTCATCATAAACAGGGGTGACATCACTGGTACCGAACGAGGGCGTCCTAGCAGGACCCGCAACAACGCTCTCGCTCGTGAGGTTCGAGATGATGCTTGACTTTCTCCTGCGGTGACCACCACGCATTACACGTTTCATTCTCTTGGAGACTGTCTCACGGGAATAGTCCGAGTCCGACGAGTCCGAATCTGTCGAAGAGTCGCTGTCAGAGCTCGAGGAATCGAGCCAGCCGGCGGCGGGTCCCGGAGTAGACTCCTCATCAATGATATGCTGAGGAGTGGATTCGTAAAGGTAAGAGTGAGACAATAGCTGGAAGAGTAGATAAATGACGTATACAAGCAGAAGAATCTGTAATCAAGTCAGCGTTGAAAAATTTTGTCGTTTGAGAAAGTCAAAGCTTACAACACTGGTGCCGCGGCTGATCTTCAGAGTCTTCTTGTCGGCGTCAGTTTCGTCCGTGAAAGAATAATGAAAGGCAGTCTGTAAGAGCATTAGCAGGTCAAAATCAAAGAAGATGGCACGGGGATGAGCGTACAGGCAACACGAGGCTAATAACACTCAAGCTGAGAAGACAAGCACTCATCTGGGTGACGGTGCTATTGTAGATCTGCACAAGTTGGGTCAATAACAAGGCTCCATTAGAGGTTCACACCTCAAGAAGGTGATTGAACGAACCTGTTCTCGGAAACGAAGACCGCCAAGCAAGAACGACATGCCCAGGATGAGGAGCAGGTTGGCCAAGATTGAGCCAAGGAGTGAAGCCTGTACGATGTTGATCTCGTCCTGAAACAGTTATTAGCCATGTTAAATCCCATGGTGGGCGGGTGGAACTCGGAAAGCTTACTTTGACAAGGGCGATACTGTAAACGGTGAACAAAACAGACTTTGTAAGCATATGGACAAATTTGGATAGGGAATGGCACAGCAACACATGGACTCAGAAGGGCTTCTCGCTCTCTCTTGTCTTGATCAGATTACCAACTCGCAGGTGGAAAACGTACATACTATCGAAGGAGTGTTAGCGCAGCAGTCCCAAAAAGACAAGGGACTTTTTTTTTTTTTTTTTTTTCGATTAGTGGGCTTACAAAATGATCAGCTCTACAGCGTTGCCGAACGTAACGTTCAACAGGGCGCCGAGCGAGTCTCCAAGCTTACGGGCCACGCTTTCGGTGGCATAACTGAGGAGGCCGGCAAGAGGAACGATGGCAAGGGCATTCATGGCGAAGACGAGACCAGGCGAGGAGCCAGGTAGCTGGCTGACGACAATGCCGACGGGGACGAAGACCAACATCAAGTTCACGAGCTTGTTGTGAAACAAGACCTGCTTGACGACCTTCCCAAATCTAACTGCGATGTTCGGCTTCTGCTTCTGCTCTTGTTCTTGAGCGGCAGCAGCGACCGTAGTTTCTAACTCAGGCCCCTGCCCCGCAGCTTGGTGTGATGTAGCCGTCGGGGATTTGGCGCCATTACTGGTATCCTCCTTGTGATGGCCGCCGGCTGACGAAGAGTCTGTGGAAGTCTGCTGGGGTTGTTGGTGCGCGGAGGGCACATTCCCGCCGCGGCTGCTGTCGTTGAGCGTGGCATCTTGGCCGACTGTGGTGATGGTGTTGGTAGTGGTAGTACCGGTGGGAGGGTTGCTTATGGGAAGCAAGCTGACGGGACCTGAAGCTCCATGCGTCTTGGAGTCTGCCCAGGAGCGAATGCGATTTGTGTACGAGGAATTATTCGAAGGTTCCTTCATCGAAATTGACCGGTCGACTCGTTCGAGGGAGAGGGCGTGTACTTCTTCAACCGCACTGCTCTGCAATGGGAAAAAAAAAAGAAAGATAACTGAAGGCTCGAAAATGCAGATGCGGGGGGATGTTGTAAGTCCGAAGTTCGTCCAAGTTGATGCCGAATGGCTTGGGGATTAGGTTGCGAGAGTCGAGCAGAAGTCGAACAGAAGTAGGTACAACGTGGGCAGGTAGCAGATAGGCACCGGGGCTTATAAGGCCATGCCAAGAAAGGGAAGAAGTGGACAAGGTGGACTTGGGTGGAAGGGGCGAGGCCGGGGGATCGCGTTGACTTGTCGTTGGCTGGTGGGACCAACTGGAAGCGACTGGCTGGTGGGAGGCCGCTAATCGACACGCTAGGCCGGATTCGTCAGTCCCAGATGGCGGTGCCGTGAAAGGGTCCGAGCTTGCCCCCCTCGCTGACCTCATCCGGGACTCCATCGCGGCGGAGTTTCCGTTATTCTTGTTCTCCGAATGGTGAAGCCATGACGATTATCGGCGGTGAGAGCTGAATGGAACAGGGCTTGCTGTGACTCCGGGGTACCTTGACAACTTCACCGGACGAGCTGCTATCCAATGCTACCCACCCATGCCACCCTAGTTTACTGCATAGTACACTCTGGGGCACGTGAGCGTTTCTTGATTTTTGAGATGCACGATTCAGATCCAGATGCGTTGGTCGCCGCGATGGCGTACGTGTGGCTGGATGTGTCGCTTGTTGAAAGGTGGGATTCCAACTGCACAACAAAAACATGGAAGAGTGGACTGCTTGGCATTCCAGAACACGCAACGACGGGACCCAGAGACGACCAGGCTTCCCCCAGTTTTCCTCTTTCAGCAGTCATCATTCAGACGTTGTTCTAGCACCACCCGTGAAGCTCCCCAACTCATTCTCGTATCCATTAGTCGCAACCCGCAAACTCGTGCGACTCTTTGGCACAAAATCAGCAGAAACATGAACGAGATGGAATCGTCCAAGCTCTTTGGCAAGATTCAACATGTACATATGCAAAGCGGCGGTCAATGCGACAGCTGCAAAAGCCCAATGTGACAGCTTGGCTGGGTCCAAGCAAGTCGGCAGACAAACATTTGCAAGGTGGCTGCTGCCACGGCTGCTGCCACGGCTGCTTCGCGTAACACGCGAAACCTAATGCAGGCCCAACCCGAGCCTCCGACCCCTTGATGACATCAGACGCCGATACAGTACGCACTCTGCAGCGTGAGGCATCACTTCATGTACAGTCGCAAAGCCTATGCGCCTGCGGTCGGCCGGTACAGCTTGGATCCGTTCCCCGAGTCAAAAGACTTGTCTTCGTGAAAGATCATCATAACTTTTATTGGCATGAACTCTATGTCGTGAAAAAAATCTAGTAAAAAAATGTTCCAACACGCTTCGTGACTTTCGCAACACAAATCGCCCATCTCCTAATCTCTCCCATCATCATCAAGTCACTTAAGGAAGCAACCTCTTGGGCGTCCTGGGGTAGTACGCCGCAAGGTGGACACTAGGCAGGTTAAGGAACCAGGCAACAACGCGGTCAAGACCAATACCACCACCACCGTGGGCGGGCACACCGGCCTGTCTGAACACGTCGACGTACTCCTTGATTCCGCCGCTCTTGGGGTCGACACCCTTCTGGACGATGCGGGCCTCGAGCTCCTCGGGGTCGTTGATACGCTGACCGCCAGACAGGATCTCCTGGCCGCGGAGGAAGAAGTCGAAGGCGTTGGTGACGTTGGGGTTGGCGTCGTCGAGCTTGGCGTAGAAGGGTCTGGCACCCTCGGGGAACTTGTCGAGCACGTAGAAGTCCGTGTTGAACTTCTTGCGGACAATGGCGCCGAGAGCCTTCTCCTGGGGGGTACTCATGTCCTCGTCGTCGGACACGTTACGGTACTCCTCGGGGCCCTCCTCGCGGAGAAGCTTCTGACCCCTAATTGTTGACAATTACGTTAGCTATCACGGTGGAGGTGATTTTCAGGGGCGGGTGGGGTCGCTAGGGAGACACATACTCAGCAAAGGTCAATCTGACCTCCTTGCCGGGCTCGGGGAGAAGGAACTCCTCGGCGGGATAGACGGAGCGCACAAGCTCAATCTCAGCCGCGCAGCGCTCCTTAATGCCGCGGAAGATGTGAAGCAGGACGCCCTCGAGCATGAGGAGAACCTCTCTGTAGTCCTTCTTGATCTCCATTTCCAGATCGAGACCGGTGAACTAGGCCACATGTCAGCTCCAGCTTTTCTCCAACTCGTCTAATGTCCTTCGTCTAGCTTACCTCAGTCATGTGTCTTGGGGTGTTGGAGTTCTCAGCTCTGAATACGGGACCGATGCTGAAGACGCGCTTCCTGCCGCCAGCAATCTCAAACTGCTTGTAGAACTGGGGAGACTGGGCGAGGAAAGCCTCCTTGTCGAAGTATGGCATGCGGAAGACGTTGGCACCACCCTCAGAGGCAGCACCGATCAAGCAGGGAGGCTCAAACTCCTTGAAACCGTGGCTCTTGAGGTAAGACCTGAACAGATCCTTGACCTCCACACGGATATCGGCAATAGCCTGCTGAACAGGGGCGCGCTTGTGCATGATGATGTTGTCGAGATGGGTGAGCATGGTAGCGGCGGGGATGGAGGACTCGGCGGTAATGGAAAGCTTGTCGACACCCTCCTCGGCAGCCTTCTCCGGAGCGGGCTCCTCGTCGCTGAAGTTGGTGATGGGGCGGTTGGCGGCGGCCAGAGTCATGCCGAGCATCTGGGGGGCAGCGGCGAGAACGAAGATCTTGCAGATGTGCAGCTCGTAGTTGGAAACCTTGCAGCTCTTGACGGGCTCGAGGGGCTTCTCGACGGTACCCTCGACAACGACGAAACTCTCGGGGTTGATACCGGCCGCGAATTTGACCATTTGCTTGCTCACGGGGGTGCCTTCGTTGTTGGCGGCAAAAACACCCTGGATGGTCCAGGCGCCCTCCTCGCGCAGCTCGAGGAAAGCCATCTTCGCGCTGTAACAGTGTAAGAAGCCGGTCAGCCCATGTTTCTGTCTTGATGACTCCTGGACAACAGGCCCGAAAAGGGCGCAACCTACCCTTGGATTCTGGCATTCTGGACCCAGGCCCTGACAATGACAGGCTTGCCGACGTACTCCTCGCCGATGTTCTTCAAGTTGACATCCTCGACATCAGCCGACAGCTCGAATTGTCCCTTCCTCTCCTTGACGACACCATAGTTGTCCTTGGCGAGATCCTCGGTCGGTCCGGTGCTCTTGCCGGCGGCCTTCGCAGCGGCCTCGCGCT
>RAOC01000545.1:0-12849 GCA_009804845.1 Neurospora sp. FGSC 26637
TTCTCGTCCTCGGTAGACCGGGCGTTGTAGGCCGGGACTGTGACGTTGACGTTGTTGCCTGGCCATGGCCGGCCACAAGACCCTCCTGATCGAGGCCGGCGACGACCAGGGCAACAACGTCAACGTCACAGTCCCGGCCTACAACGCCCGGTCTACCGAGGACGAGAAGATGTCCTGGGACTTTTACGTCCGTCACTACCCCGACGACGCCCGTCAGGCTCGTGACTGGAAGACCAGCTACCGGCTACCGGACGGCAGCATCTACACCGGCCTGTTCCCTCCGAAAGGCGCCGAGATGCTCGGCACACTCTACCCCCGCGCCGGCGTCCTCGGCGGTTGCACCGCCCACAACGCCCTCATCGCCGTCTACCCCCATCAGTCCGACTTCCAGTACCTCGCCGACCTGACTGGCGACCAAGGCTGGTCGCCCGAGAACATGCGCAAGCACTTCGTCTCCATGGAGGACAAGAACTACGTCAACGGTCTCTACTCAGGCCACGGCCGGGACGGCTGGCTCTCCACCGAGGTTACCCCGTTGACCATCCCCCTCAAGGATCCTCAACTTTTGTCTTTAACCCTCGGCGGCGCCTTCGCCCTCAGCAACATCACCCAGTCACCCATCAACCTCGCCACCCTGCTAGCGGGTGACCTCAACGCCGACACCCTCGCCCGCGACCAGACGCCGGCCTACTACGAGGTTCCCATCAGCAGCAGGAACGGCGCCCGCTCCGGCTCGCGCGACTTCGTCGTCGCCGTGCGCGACGCCCGCAACCCCGACGGAAGCAAGAAGTACCCGCTCGACGTGCGCCTGAACTGCCACGTCACCAAGATTACCTTCAACACCGCTTCTGGGTCTGAACCAGTAGCCACAGGCGTCGAATTCCTCGACGGCGCGCACCTCTACCGCGCTTCTCCCCTTTCCCCCAACCGCGCCTCCCAAATCCGCCCCAACGGCACACCGGGATCCGCCAAGGCCTCGCGCGAAGTCATCATCTCCGGCGGCACCTACAACTCGCCTCAGATCCTCAAGCTCTCCGGCATCGGCCCGCGCGCCGAATTATCCCGCTTCGGCATCCCCGTGCTCGTCGACTTACCGGGAGTAGGCGGTAACCTACAAGACCACTACGAAATCGGCGTCAACGTCAAGGTCCCCAAGGACTGGGCCGCTTTGAAGGGATGTACATTCCAGCTGTACGGCAACACGTCCGATCCGTGCTTGGATCGGTGGTTGAACCCTAATGTGCTGGGCGATCGCGGCACCTATGCCTCCTCCGGCCTAGCAGTTGCCATGTTGTACAAGTCGTCGGTGACGACAGACGATAGCTACGACGTGTTTACTTTTGGCGGACCGGTGAATTTCGCTGGTTATTACCCTGGTTATAGCGTGGATATCACGGCTGAGCACGACTGGTGGACGTGGGCTGTGCTTAAGGCGCATCCGCGCAACAGGGCTGGTAGCGTCACGCTTAGGTCGTCCGACCCGTTGGACACGCCGAGTATTGTCTACAACTACTTCGATTTCGGGTCGGGCGACTACCAGGCCGATTTGACGGCGATGCGCGAAGCGATCGGCTTGGCGCGCGACGCGCTGAAGAGGCAGGTCGTTAGGACGCAGGAGGTCAGGCCCGGCGCGGATAAGCAGAGCGATGGGGAGATTGAGCAGTATATCAAGGATGGAGCGTGGGGGCACCATGCGTCAAGTACGTGCCCTATTGGAGCGGATGGGGATCCGATGGCGGTGTTGGATAGTAAGTTTAGGGTGAGGGGGGTGAAGGGACTGAGGGTCGTGGATGCGAGTGTGTATCCGAGGATTCCGGGGACGTTTACGGCGGTTAGTACGTACTTGGCGGCGGAGAAGGCGGCGTTTGATATTTTGGAGGGGTTGAAGAAGAACTGATGATTTGGACTTGGAGTTTGGGGTGGTGGTTACTGGGCTTAGGGAGGGATTAGCATGCGTTTGCAATCATGGTATAATCACTTGAACTTGTTTATGAGAACTGGATAATGACTTCATTCGTACGCGTTTGGTGTTTTGTGTGTGTGAAATCGACGTCTGACTTGACTGACTGCGGTCCTTGGTTGCCAATCCTCCGCGCGAGCTCCGTCTCTATTGTATTCCCATAACCTTAACTGCAGAGTAGTCCTCATAGAGTGTCTTCATAGCGTCTTGCAACTGCTGCTCCGTACCTGCTTATCTGCCTTCCAGACGTCGCCGTTGTCTGAGCCGTAATCCTTGAAGTGCCCTTATAGAGTCCGTTGAGGAAAATTTGAAAGGCTAGAGACTGAGCTGAACATGACGACATTGAGTCAAAGGGCAATGGCTCGCTTGCTACTCTGGTAGACGCAATGGGGGAGCAAAGACGAGGAACTACTTCTTCAGCGGCCAAGAGGAAGTAGAATCCGATTGATGATCTCCTTCAAACGACGGATCTTTGTCGATCGATCTCGTAACAATAACGTGTCTGGAGAACTGCTCGAAAGAACCCTGGTTAGCCCCGTTTTGTTCGTCCCTGTCTTTCTTCGGACCTCAACTTACATGGGCCCCATCAAACGGCACCGCCCTCTCGGTCTCCAACAGGACAGCGTTACTAGGCGTCGACGGTCCTCTCCTCGAGAACATGGAGTTGGTGCGTTCCCCGAGCAACACCGGAGGTCCACTCGGGCCAAATTCAACATCATATGCGGACGCGGACGTAGCGCCGGCGAACCCGAGCTTGCGGCCAACTTTGATGATCAGCGGACGTAGAGTGGCCAGGCTACCTGTCGTGATGGCCAGGCATAGTTCTACGCTGGACCAGATAGCTACGTTGGTTGCGAGGTAGAGAGAGTTCGAGTTCTGGTGGTTGGTTTGCTGGTCGAGGTATGGCATGCGGACTATGACTGCGCAGCTTGCACTATAGCACCCTTGAAGTTAGCTGCTGACTTGGATCAGAGGGTAGGATAAGTGAAATTCGTACAGACATCCCATGCCCATCAGTATCATGAGGGCAATCCTCGTCTTGAGCTTCATCTGGAGATGGTAAATGATCCAAACTGGGAGCAGCGCGTAGACGAGATCGGTAATGATGTTGAATACACTGCACGTGTATCCCACGGCGAGAAAGGCCAAGGAGCTAACGCATTTCCCATCTTCTTGTGAGTGATCCCAAAAGTAGTAGATCGGCGTGCACTGGAATATCGTAAAAACGAGAAAAACTATGCTGTTGGAGATTGTGATTATTACGGCGCCGTGGATGATGCGTCTGTGTATTTTGTTGGTGGTCGTGAGGCGTAGCAGGAACCAACTGACGGAGAGCTTGGCGAACAAGATGATGAAGTTGTAGGCGTGGTAGCAGGCCCACCAGAACTGAGAAGGCCGTCAGGTTAGCAAAGAACTCGGTCGGCCTTGGCCCTTGGATGAAAGAAGAGACAGGGGGGGATGCGCAACACACACCTTTCTGGCCTCTGCAATGCTCTTCGCGTTAGGGAAGTCATTGTCACGATGGCCAGTCCCGTGGTATATGCAGCTCATAGAAAGAGCAACGTATACCGTGAAGCACACCATCGAGATGAACATCAGGATATCGTCAACCCCAAAGCAGTCCCTCCTGACCCGGAGACGGGTGTAGGCACGAAGGGCGACGGCGAAGAACGCGAGTGTCCACGAGCCGAGGTCAACGCCCAGAAGCTCTCCGCCGCGATATCTCTTGTCTGCCAGATCCATCGTGAGTGGGCAAGATGGTCGAGGTAGAGTTCAACCTGGTTCAGGAAGAGAGCGGGGTGAAGGATGAGACTCGGCCGCCTTGGGCTTGAAAAATGGTGGAGGTCGTTGACATGGTGGGAAGCTGTATCGTCCCAACAACCACCACGTGGTATTGGAAACACTGACGATGTTGCTTGCTTCCCAAGGGCGAACGAAATCGGCATCTCATCCAGACTTATAGTACAAACACGGCATCAAACTTGAAAATCGAAATAATCTGCCCAAAAGGAGCAAGTGTAAGCGCAACTTGGACGTAATCACTAATATGTTTCCGTTGAGACGAAGATGCGAGGCTTAGAGGCCATCAAGGATCTTGATACACAATTGCAGGTTGCTTCATGTTGAGATTGAACATAGTATATTTCGTATCGGCACTCGGGTGTCTGCGGCGGCGGCCTGATGATGGCCGCTCACATCCGAGGTTTTGGCATCTTGCCGACGGGTGACCGTGATCTGAAACTCGTAAGGCCATCGATTCCAGTGGTTATGGAATTTTATATAGTGACGGGGAGCGTTTGATGTTGCCCTAAAATGAGTTACTGTTCGGCCAGTACAGGGATTCAGTTTTGCCGCTAACAGCTCAGGCAGCTTTCGCCTTGGGCTTCAGTTAGCAAATTATCAGTCTTGAGCCCATCTCACGAGACTTTCAGTCTGAAAGTCACTCCCTTTGATGATAAGCATTGTCATTGAAGGGCGGTAAAAAGAAGCTTTTGCGCATAGCTGCTAGTTGAGGAATGTCTCTAATCCATCTTTGAAGACTCTGGCAAAGCATGAACCGTTTGTACGTAATGATGGTTTGGAACACAGAGGTAACTGTTGATAGGCCTTTCTGCTGTTGCCGAACCAATGATGAGGTCATCGTGGTCTGTGCACCCTACCGCTTTTGGCATTCAGCTCTGGACTACCTCTATCGACGACGACGCATTGCGCTTTCTGTTTCGCTCTTTCTCTTTTGTCTCCTTGCAACAGATGATCCAGCTTTCCGTCTTCCGTTTTCTCTGAGCTTCCCAAGTGTATCCAATTCAACTGCAAAATCTCCCGTCCTCAAGCCTTAACCTGTTCCTCAACTGCACCAGCAGTTAAGCACCTGTCCCCGCTAAACAGCTTGACACTAACAATTCCCACTGAAGTGACAGTCAACACCAACGTTATCCATCACCAGATTCGCGACCCATAACACTCAACCATGTCGTCCGAAATCCCCCCTACGATGCGCGCCTGGCAGTATGCGCAGACTACTGGTGGCCTGGAACAAAACTTGGTGCTCAAGGACGATGTTCCCGTGCCCACCCTCTCGCCGCGTCTGGGCGACAACGAGCTGCTCATCGAGGTTCTCAGCGCGAGCATCAACCCATCAGACTACAAGGTCGCCGAACTGCCCCTGAATCTGGGCCGTGCTGTCGTCCGCACTCCTGCCACTCCCGCCTGGGACTTTTGCGGCCGCGTTGTCAAGACCACCAACACCGTCGACAACTTCCGCGTTGGCGAGATTGTCTTTGGCCGTCAAGCCCCTACTCAGCAGGGAGCTTGCGGTCAATATATCGTGGCAAGCGCAAAGGCTTGTGCCTCCCTGCCCTCGGGCGTCGACGTCGACGAGGCTGCCTCCATCCCCTGTGCTGGATTGACCGCCTACCAGACCATTGCTCCCCACGTCAAGCCTGGCGACAAGGTCTTCCTCAATGGTGGTTCCGGCGGTGTCGGCTCCTTTGGCATCCAGATTGCAAAGGCCCTTGGCTGCCATGTCACAGTCTCGTGCTCTGCCGCCAAGGCCGAGCAATGCAAGGCCCTTGGCGCCGACGACATTATTGACTACACAGCTGTCGATGTCTGCCAGGCCCTGAAAGAATGCGGTCAAGTCTTCAAGCTCTGCGTTGACAATGTCGGTTTTCCGGCGGAACTGTACAAGGCCGGCGATGACTATCTCCTGCCCGATGGAAAGTTTGTGCAGGTCGGTGGGCCTATGTCCTTGGCTGCCGTGTCTTCGACCATGTCCAGGCTATTGAGACCCTCCTTTCTCGGTGGCGGAAAACGCAAGTTTCAACTGTACACATTGATGGGCGATCAACACCAGGACTTGGCGATACTCGGCCAGATGGTCGCAGAGGGCAAAGTCAAGCCCGTAGTCGAGCATGCCTATGAGTTTGAGGATGTTCCGACAGCCTTCGGGGACCTCAGGAAGGGCAAGACGCATGGCAAGTTGGTCATTCATGTGTCTGACAAGAGGGCATGAGATACTGCAGCATCCCCCACTTTTCATGCGGACATATGCTCGTGAGAAGCACCATGGTCCAGGCATAAGCCATAGCTATTATATAAAAGCTTCTTGCTACCGTCATCAGACCCTTTTGGTTCTCGTCGCAACCTCCATCAAATCCGAAACTGCACAAGATTAATGATACAAATTCGCCATCTGCTCCGCCCCAAGAAGTAAAAGAGCCCCCGGACGGAATAGCACACAAGACTAAATGTCCGTGTCATTGACAAAACCATTACCTCCGGATAATCTGGCATTGCCATCTTATTTACTCCACGGCTGTTGATCATTCAACCACATCCCCGCATCGGTTCCGGTTTCAGCGAACAAGACACCCTAGAAACCAATTTGTCTATAACCAGAACAATAAACAGACTCATCCTCTCGGAAATGGTGCGCCTTAAGGAACGTATTTCGGCCTCTTGGGTGAAAATTCAAGCAAAGGTGCGTACCAGCAGCAAAGACAGCATCGAGGCCATGACGCTCCCGTTGAGGAGATATCCAACGGAACGGCTATCCACATCCTTTTATACCAAGAACATCATGGTCGTCACTTCGACAACTGTCGACTACGATGAGGCTCCCAGGGAACCCAGGGACCCCGAATGCGTCGTCTGCATGGAAGAATATCCCGCGGACCAACTAATTTACTTTTGCCCTCCGTCTCCTTCCGATGAAGCATCGGACTCGAACCCCTCCAACGCCGGCCACGGTTACTGCGACGATTGCCTCGTTCAGGGTATCCGCACTGCGACCAAGAATCGTTATCCATTCCGCTGCTGCGGCAAGATATTTGACACAAAAGACTACACAGGTGCCACCTTGTCCTCCGAGGAAAGGCAGGCGTACGAGGACATGATCGAGGAGATCAAGACACCAAACCCGCTTTACTGCTCTAGCCCTCGGTGCAGCAGGTTTATCAAACCTTCCCTGATCAAGAGCGATCTCGGCCACTGCCCCAAGTGCTCCGCCAGCACCTGCAAACACTGCCGCCAGCCTTACCACCCGAGATCAGTTTGTAACCAAGACCAAGATACACTCAAGGTGCTCGCTCTGGGCAAGGAGCAAGGGTGGAAACTCTGTCCAGTGTGTGGGTACATGGTCGAGCTGATTAAGGGCTGCCACATAATCAAGTGTAAATGTGCCTGGTCATTTTGCTACAGGTGTGGCGCCTCCAACGAGTCAAGGTAGTTCAACCCATTCATCTCCTCACTCCCTTCCCACCCCTCGTTTCTGATGGACTACATTGCTGACCAAGATATAAAAGCTTGGACGACAGGCGCCACACCTGGCACACAGGCTGTTGGAGGCCATCCGATTATGCCTTAGCCGTCGACAACAGACCTCTGGAAGAGGAGCAGCCGCAGCGTCGTCGCCATAGACTCGACATTCTAGGAAGAATCCACGATGGGTGGCGGCATCTGGAGCGAGTGTGGGAGCTGGAGTTGGAGCGGGAGAGGTTACGCCAGCGGGAGCGGGCAAGGGAGCTGGAGATAGCGAGGGAGCTGGAGAGGCTCGAGAATATGGCGAATTTACATGCTAAGCGGAATCCCCATCAGCCCGCGGCTAACAACATCAACAACAACCACAACCACAACCAACAAGCTAGAGCTATGCCACAGCAAAACGCCCGGCCTCACCAGCAACCTCGCCAAGAGCCTCGCAACCCTCTTGACAACCGCGAGCGTGGCCATCTCTGGCGGCGAATGATGGTTTCGCCCACCAGGCCGAATGCCCAGCAGCCCGGGGTCAACAATGACAATAATAACAGCAACAGCAACAGCAACAGCAACAGCAACAGCAACAACCGCCGCCGCCGCCACCACCCCCAAGCCAGGCCTCAGAGCGCACAGCCTAACCAACAGCCTCCCAACCCTCCTAACAATCGCGAGCGTGAGCGTGGCTTTCTCTGGCAGCATTTGATGGTTTCTCCCACCAGGCCGGTTTCCCAGCAGCCCCAGCCGAATCCTAGGCCGAACCATACACCCGAGCCCCGAGGCCGAGGGCGGCGGCGAAGTTTGTAGGACTGGCATTCGTCCCTCCCTCCCCCGCACTCTCACTCACATGCTCAGATTCTTGGTTTGTGCAGTGGTCTGCAACTATGCACCAAGACCAGAGGACCGGTTTTGGGCTTTCCGGCTTAGGGCTTTTGCAGCGGGCATGCAGGAGCATTATCAGTGCATCATTGACGACATTATCTTGTTACAGCGTTACATATCACTCAGTGCATGTGTCTGCATCAGCGCCGGACTCCCGGAGATCTGGTGGTCGGTAACTTTGCGGGTTTGAGATCACACACTTTGATTCATACAAGGTTGCTTGCTTGCTTGCTAGTTGCCTTCGGAATGGCCTCGTCACTGCCAGCCGATTTTGTTGCAGTTTCGCATCTCCCTTTTCTGGGTCATCATTTTGCGTCGTCGGCATGTTCCAAGGTTTTCTGGCTTCTATTCCCTCGCGTCATCTTTCCAGGCCTTCATCGATTCCATGGCCGGGTCTTTCTTGATTGTTTGGACAAGTGGAAACCTCGCCTGCTTGAGCCCACAATGCCTAGGTAGTCATCGCATGGCGTTATCTTGACCAACAAGACGATGGAAACTCGCCATGAACATGCAGCATCGAATTCACGGAAACGAAAGAGGAGATTTGGATGGCAGATCGCCGCCGAGACACGGCAAGGTATCTTGATTTGGGTGCTGCTTCGAAATCATTGAGTGGCCCCATAGGCTTGGTAAGCTTCTTCCTCATTTCTTCCTAGGACTGAGGAACATTGCCAAGTCAAGCGGGCCTACTCATGACCTCTCGCTGCATCAACAGACGGAATAGAGCGAGTGTGTAGGTCTTCTAGCTTGGAATTGAGCTTGAAGCTCGCCTCGCGATTTTTTATTAATTAATTTTTTTAATTTTTTTGGGGGGATTTCCATTAACGATCTACTCTATCTAAGGATCAAGGATATAGATATCCAGCGCTGGGTTGCTGCATCCGGTTTGGCTTATTTTCCTCCTTGGCATAAAGGCCGAACTTGTCTGAAAGAAGCTAGTCTTCTTAAAGTACCTAAGAAGTTTATGTTCTTGATATATCGAATAATAATCTAGTTAAATATTACAACTGGAATTATCTATACAAGTTGTTATTGTTTGTAGATGGAGAAACGCTGTATAATTAGAAGCTTGGCTTATATCTACATATACTTTAATAATATATTTTTGGAGGTGTACCGTATTATATGCAGCCTAGCAATAGCTCCCTTTACCAGGACAGCTATAGCCCTACCGCATAGGGCTCCCTCTTCCTCATTTCTAAACCTCTAGACTTCTTGAATCTTCCCCTCTATAACTCAATATATTACTATTATTATTAATTCCTTTTCTTAAGTATAGCCTATTTACAAGTTATAAGCCCCCTTGACGTAACCGTTAATTATTAAACTATTACGTAAGCGATACCCGTATTCTTCGACGTTGCGCGCGATTGATAAGAAGCCCTCCCTAACCTTCGTTTTTAACGTCAATTCGACTAGTAAAGTATCCTACCACAACTTTAACATTATATTATAACTAATAAGCTACCCCTCTTAATTAAACGACGTTAATTACGATTAACCTCATCCTTACAAATTAGCGGAATAAATCAATTATTTATAATCCTAATAACCTCGCTATATAATTATAATCGACCCTTCTATAAAAATTATTTATTATAGCCCATTAAATATACTAACTGTTTCCCCCTAACCTTTACCTTTCCTTTTATTAGTACTAATAACTAACGATTATACAATAAGTAAAATTTCTTCCCTTATTACCCTTAAAAGCGAATCTAACATTAATAGCTAAAACTATACTTTATATTACAAATTTAATTGCGCCGATATCTTCGAATATATTATTACCGTTATTCCTAAGCCCGATAAAGTTACTAAGCCGGATAAATATAAAATTTAGCGTACTAATAGAATTAAAATTATAAAAATTATTTAAATTAATTTTAAAAATAATAAAATTACTACTACTTTAAATATTAATAATTAGGACTAAAATAGTACTAATTATAAATATTTCTAGAATCTTATTTATAAAACTATTAATAGAATTGCTAATAAAGTTCGCGTAGATATTTTAAAAAAAATATATTAATTTACGTTGTAATAATTTCGATTTTATATTGTTTTTCCTTATCTATTATAATTTCTTATATAAGCGCATCGCTGAATATAACTTCAAAATTAATAATAAAATTAAAATTCTCAACTTCTACAATATAGTCAAACGTTAATATAATATTAACACTAAATTCTAAATTATAAAAATAGTTAAGGACAAACTCACTACTTTCTAATTTCTTATTTACTTATTTACTCTCGGCAATACTAAAGCCCGTATAATTAATTTAATTTTATAAATTTAAAAATCTAATACTACTTCAGCTACTAAAACTAACAATAAGAAAGATAATAATAAGAACGCTTCTTTTAATAATAAAAACGATAATAAGGATCGTAAAAGTCTTAAATAAACTATTTACAACAATTAGAGCCAAACTATATATAAAGATTTTAAATATTTCTTATATAGTTATTATTGCAACCCTCGTATAATTAATTACTAATAGTACGACCTTAACAAGGCTCTTACTAATTAATCTAAAAAGAAGAAAACTATTAGAAAGAAGGCTACTAATACTAGTACTACCACAGCTACTAGAATTACTAATATAATTCTAAATACCCCCAGCGCTACTAAATTGTTACGAACTTAAGCGATACAAGAGCTGACCAAGCCGTCGGGACTTGACTGCTCGCCTATAACGACCAGTGTAACCTTTAGGAGGACAAGCACCAACCTGAAGGGCGTATGCGGGTGCTCACTGACGCACGGGTTCACGATAAGCAGGGCTCACGGTGAGCAGGGCTCATAGTGAGTAGGGTTTACGGTGAGCCAATACTATTAGTGAGCTATCATTACAATAAATATTCTAGAACCAAAGGGTTAGGAGTAAGCGGAAGTATAAAGGGACGGTTGGAGAATTCAAATTATTATATAGTTCGATAGTAGTTAATTGATCATTATCACCGAGACTAGTATTACGCACGCATATTTGTTGTGAACCTTTTGGCTTCACCGAACGTCTTCTGATAGTGTTAACCTTCAGCTATCCTACTTAGGTAGATTAGATTGCCGTTCGTTATATAAATTTATTTTACTCTTTAGTAACTTCAGTTTTAGAAGCTATATTAATATTTACTTTAAATATTAGGGTTTTCACTAGAATTTATAGCAAAATTAACCTACATTAATTCTACTTTATATTAATTACAATATTCAATATATAATATCGTTAGAGTTGAATAAATTCTTAAAATAATATAAAACCTTATAAAAGATTTAGTAATTTACAATTCTAATTGTAATTTTAATATTTTTAATTACGTTAAATAATTTATTAATCTTTAACCCTTTTCTGAACTAATTAAATATACAATTAGCAACGGAATAGTAACCTTATCCTACTATATTAGCATAATCGAATTAACAATACCGAGTATAATTAATATTAATATTCGAATTCGAATTAAAGACGTTATTTAATCCCCTTTAATACTAGCTAATTTACTATCAAATAAAACTCTGCTAGAAAGCAACTTAGTTTAAAATATAAAAACTAACTAAATTAACCTACAAAACTATACTATTTAATATAATTATATTAACGAATTAATAATCCTTCTAAATATATAGCTTTATAATTTCGACTAATTTAGGATCGAAATTAAGAACGTTATACTAGCTTCTATTAACTATTTAATAATATATAAGAGAATAATACATATAGGCAAAGAGTAAATTATAAAAGCTTATTAGGAAATAAGCATTATACTTAGTAATACCTAAAATCACTTTTATAATAGCTATATACGTACAAAAGCTATTAATACTATACTTAAATACGCTTATATAATTACGACTACTCTAATTCAATTTATATAAGCTGACGTTATTTAATATAATTACTTAAATTATTTAGGTTAGCGTTATTATATCTACTTTATCTACGAAGCTTCTAGCTATTACCAAGTAAACTTCTATAATATTAAGGGCGAAGCGTTTACTAAATTAAAATAATTTAAAAAATAGATTGAGCTTCAAATTAGCCTTAAAATCAAAGTCGTCAGCCTCACTAGTAGTCTAAAATAGGGCTTACTAACCAAAGAGTTTCAGAAAAGCCAACTATATAGTTGGGCAATAGAAGAAGGTATTTAAATTTATAAAACTATAGTATATACCTTATAAATAAATAATAAATTAAAAAGAACAGACGTAATTATTATAGAACGTACCAAAGTCCTAATAATTAATTTGAAGATTCTACCCTATTTCTTATCTTTTATTATCTAAAATATTATTATAATTACAAATCTAATACTTTTAAAAATTAACTTAGAAGGCAAAAACCCCTATAAATTACTTATTAGAATTATACCCAATTATCCTAAAGATAAAATCAAATTATAGATTAAATATTTATATAATTATTTATATATCGTATATTATTATATTAAACCATAGAAATGTACTAAGGGAGATAAATTCGAAAAATATAATCGACCAAGCTGTCTAATTGGTTACAATAACGCTTATAACCGTATTTACTAAATTTAGGATCCCGAAACTAGCTAAATAATTTGTACCAACGCTATAAAATTCATTAAAACCGACTAATTAGAATTTCTAAAAGAGGAAGTTATAAAGTATATTATCGTTCTTAACGATTAAACTATTTAAGAAATTAAAGATAGGGAGCGGTGGTTAGAGGAAGCAACAAGGAGGGAATGGATCGCAAGGTGGGAGATGCAGA
>RAOC01000546.1:0-12747 GCA_009804845.1 Neurospora sp. FGSC 26637
CCCGCTGCTCCCGCCGTCCCTGGTGTTGACGGTCTTGCTCCCGCTGCTCCCGCCATCCCTGGTGTTGGCGGCGTTGCTCCTGCTGCCACCGATGCTGCTGCTGGCGCCGTCCCCGCTGACGCTGCTACCCCTGCCGCTGACGCCGCTGGCGTCCCCGCTGGCGTCCCTTCCGCTGGCAAGGTCGTCGATAACGCCAAGGCTGTTGCGCCCGAAGTGTCCTCCGTCCCCGCTGGCGTCCCTTCCGCTGGCAAGGTCGTCGATGGCGCCAAGGCTGCTGCGCCCGAGGTGCCCTCAGTCCCTGCTGTCCCCTCGGCTGTTCCCTCCGCCGTCCCCGCTGCCCAGCGCGTTTAAACGAGTTGCTTTTTGAGCAAGGCATGGATGGAGTCATGATTAAGAAAATTTGGCGGAGGATATGAGAACGCGGAACTACCGCTTTGGCTCCCATGACTTTCCATGGTAATGGCGGCTGAGATGGAGTGGAGGATTTTTTTGATGACATGGGGATCAGAGGGAGAGGGAGAAAGAGAGAAAGGAGATATCTAACTAACTCAATCCGGTTGCAGATACCTACTTAGACATATACCCAAGAAGATAATTATAATGGATATTTTGAGACTTTGACCCGTTCTGCGTTAGAGATCCTTGGGTGGTGACGATGGTAAGAGCCGGAGATGCAACTGAACTTTCTTAATGGCTGGGCAGCTGCTGGGATAAAACGTCTGTGATAAGGGTTAGGGTCTAGTTCCCCTGACAGCTCCAAGTCAAAGGCGGTGATCTGCAGACTCCTTCTGTGCTTCTGGCAGCCGCGGCTCAGCTGTCAGCTCGGATTGTTCCAACAGACAATAAATGTTCCGTGCATCAACATTTCTCTAGGCAGGCAAGAAGCGGTAAGTTCCGATGAGCCTATCCGACAGGTCAACAAAAGTTAGAGGGAGGGGGGGAGTTCATGCATGGCGCTGCAATATGGCTTGTTTTCTGTTCTCAACTTCCCATCACATCCACAGAAATGCCCTGAGAAAGCAAAACAAACACCATCTTCACTTTCCCTCCCGCCCATGGCGCTGCACACTGCGTTACCGTTGCACACCTCTTACCTGTCGCTTCCCGGGTTTCCCGCAAACCTTAATATTCTGATCGGCCGACGGCGCCAGCAATCCCTATAAACAGTGGTCTGACTCGCTACGGGAGTCTGTGTACCTACTCAGGGCCATCCGACTCCGTGCATCGTCGACAACGACCTCGAATCGCCATGTGTAATACAGCTCAGACTTGAATCGAGGCAAGCCATGTTATGTGTTCAGTCTTTTGCACCGGCCCCGACCCGGAGGAGACCTGAAGCCCGTGACAGCGGTCTGGCACGACGACCGTTAGAACGACCAATGGGTTTACCCCTGAGGTAAGAAAAAACTGGACCACTAGTTCCAGGCCCTGTCGTGCCTGTCCAGTGGGCCCCCTTTTGCTCATCGCTCACCGTGGGGATCGCCGTGGGGATTTGGGGAAAGGGTCCAAACTCCAAAGGGAGGACGACAACAAACTCCAAGCGAGGTGTACACATCTGGAAGGGCAATCTGAAAAGGAATGTCATGCCGACCCAGACCGGTCGGTAGTTACATCTCATTCCAAAATGGGCATGAACGGAATCGCTTGTCGCTTGACCATTCATGTCATCCTTCTTCGTCCCCCCAGCGCCTCTCGCTGGTTTGAACATCGCCGTAAAAGTCCTCATTTCATCGACCGCTCTGGGGTTAGCGGCACAATATCCAACACCCTTCATCATTGGTCGCAACGAGGTGTTCCTGGCATGAACCCGTTAGGACACCACCCACCGATGCTACCTCGAGCCCACCAGCCCACCCGGTGCCGAGATGAGGCGCCCAGGGACACCGAAGCGGTCGGCTCGCTGATTGGGTACACCCCCTGAGTCTATCGCGACCTACAGGTAGCTTGTCTTCCCCTTCCACGCAGCTTCCTTTTGTTGGCCCGCCCCGGGGAGATACACTGAGTGAAAAACGCCAGGACATGGGGCACGACATGGGCCACAACATGCTCGGCTCCTCGTCGACCCATCCCAATCCCATCCCATTCCCCCGTCTGGGGTGAAGCTTGGCTTTTTCCCATCTCATGCACCAAGCCGGGGACAAGCCTTCTCTTCTCTCTTCCTGTCGCTCTCCCGATCTCCTCTTCCTTCACGGACCTTCGTTGGAACCTCACACTCGTTGACCTTGACCCCTCCGAAGCTCGACGCGCCTCGGCTTGTCCAGTGTCCGTCGAATCTCCTCACGATCGTTCCGACCTGACCATCTTTACGATTTTATGTCCTATGAACACCGGCTCGAGTTCTGAATAGGGAAAGTGTTAGTGCTGGATATCAGTTGAACGACAACCGAAATCGCGACGCGCTGAGCTCCACGACCACTCGATATCAAGGAAACCACCCCTAGAGCCAACATGAAACTCTCCACATTCCAGACCGCCCTTGGCGCGGCCTCATTAATCTTCAGTGCCCAACCTGTCTCTGCCGGTCATGGGGGTCATCGCCATCTCCATGAACGTCCCACAAGGAGACACAGTCGTGTCGAGGAGACCATTGAGAGCGTTGAGATGCCTCAGCTGCAAAAGCTGCAAAAGAGGAAACCCCAATGTTCTTTGCCCGATCACCCGGACCTTGTGTTTGTTCCGGGGGGCATGAACAATGGTTTCGCCATGAGCCCCGATGAGCCATGTGAGGATGGAAAGTGGTGCCCATACGCGTGTGTTCCTGGAAAGGTTATGGCGCAATGGGAACCAAACTCGACCTATCAGTATCCCCAGTCAATGGTGAGTTGAAACATACCTCGACCTAGTAAGACTTGAAGCGCTAATACATGGTCAAGCACGGCGGTTTGTATTGCAATAAAGGAAAGGCTGAGAAGGCATTCGACGACCAGCCATACTGTGTAGATGGAACCGGTGCTGTTCAGGTAGTTAACAAGGCTGGAAAGGTTGTGTCCTTTTGCCAAACTGTCTTGCCTGGTAATGAGGCCATGATTATCCCCACCGACATCCAGGGCCAGTCAAAGATCGCTGTGCCTGGACCCTCTTATTGGGACTCGACAGCTGCGCAGTAAGCATACCCACAGATGATGATGTTTGTGACTCACCAAGCTGACCTTCCCAGTTACTACATCAACGCGCCTGGCGTCTCTTCTGCTGAGGGCTGCATTTGGGGTAGCCCAAGCAAGCCCATCGGAAACTGGAGTCCTTATGTTGCTGGAGCAAACACCGTTTCCGCTGGTGAGACGTATGTGAAAATTGCGTGGAATCCCATTTACATGGACTGCGACTGGAAGAAGACGAAGCCCAGCTTTGGTGTCAAGATCGAGTGCCCCTCTGGAGGTTGCAATGGTTTGCCGTGCTCTATCGATCCTTCCAAGCATGGTGTTGGAGGCCTGGAAAGCCCAGTCTCCA
This sequence comes from Neurospora sp. FGSC 26637, assembly GCA_009804845.1. NCBI lineage: Eukaryota > Fungi > Ascomycota > Sordariomycetes > Sordariales > Sordariaceae > Neurospora > Neurospora sp. FGSC 26637. The sequence continues at coordinate 3,448 of RAOC01000546.1, forward strand.
CCACGGGTGTCGGCGGTGCTCAGTTCTGCGTTGTCACCGTTCCCAAGGGACAGACTGCCAACATCGTGGTGTTCAACGTCGATGGTTCCGGCGATGAGCCCAAAACATCGACCACCAAGAAGCCTGATCCTCCCAAGACCACTTCGACGCCCCCGCCGCCCCCGCCGCCCAAGACCACCTCTACCACGAAGACACCCTCCACCACATCAACTCCTCCTCCCACCACTTCTTCTTCTTTTTCTTCGGTCCGCACGTCTTCGGCTCCAGTATCCTTGGTAATCAGCATAGAAGAGTCTTCTGTTGAGTCCTCCGAGGCACCATCAGCCTCAAAGCCCGCGCTCTGGGGTGGTGGTATCTTCAAGGAGAACGGCGGAGATTCACCCCCTACTAGCGAAGCCCCCGAGACAACGGAAGCACCGAAACTAACGGAAACCGAAGCGCCCGCACCTGTCTCGACCACATCAAAGAAGAACGATGGCGCTGCTCAAGAAGGTGGCGCTGCCATTGCAGGCTTGGTCGTCGCCATCGTCGCCGCTGCAACTCTCCTCTAGAATGCTGTCTCTGCACAAATCTAGAAAGAGTTGGGCCCCTGTATCCCGCTGGGAGGCCGATTCTTTGCTTTCTTGTACACGACGTTGGATTATCTTCTTCACCAGATTTCGCGGCCGATATACGAGGTGCATCCGGTCGAAATCTACCTGACTCTGCTTCTTTTCTTCGATTTTCGGGAAACGGCGACGAACAACGACGACATGACATACCCGTCTGAAACGACCACATCAGCCCAGTCAGAAAAAAGTCCACTCGTCAAAACCCGGAAGTCGACAAAAAACTTTACATACCTTTTTTAACACCCTCATACATACGCTTAGTACCTAGTGTCTATTGTTATTTCTGCAGCCCAATTGGCGCGCCAAAGGCTACTGCCATCTTGTGCCCTTCTTCTCACCCAGTCGTTCTTGCTGCTTCAAGCGACTATTTTTATTATTCGACGACTTAACTTCGGTATTTGGTTGGTTTGTTGCGAGGATATCTTTTTTTCTGGTTCGGCGATATACCCCCATGGAAGCTCTTGGTTGTTTTTGGTCTTTGCGTTGGGTGCGGCGAGTTTTTGGATATCTTCTTCTTGTTGCATATCTTTTTTGGAGAATGACCCTTTGGATATTGTTGTCAACTGCGAGGTGGAAAATGAAATGGATGCGGTTGGAAGGTGGGAGGTATGGGAGGTTGAAGGCCGTGGCTCGGTTCTATAATTAAGGTATAGGCTGGATGGGATGATGGATGTCGAAACGTAACTTTTTTGGTGAAAGGGAGATGAAAGGGTAAACAAACAATGATGAGGTTCCGTGGCCGGACGGAGGCATTGGGAAAGTCTGGTAGACCCAGGGTCTCGACTCCCGGTGTGCTCTGGAGGACTGGGTTGGGCATTGGATATTATTTGAGACGAGACACTGAATGAAAGAGCAAACGATGTTCGTGACGACGAATTTGTTCAATCCCAGATTTTGCTTCAAAAGCCATATGCTGATGGTGACAATGACGCTTTGCTGAAGTTCGGAGCTTGAGAAAAAAGAAATTGACGTGAGAAGGGGATGCGAGATGGAAAGGCGACGATGTCGGATTTTGCTAGAATTTGGTGTTTGACGAGGAAGTAGACATGGGAAAATGATGAGAACCAAGGAAGGAGAGAATTAAGACGAAGAAAAAAACCACAAGAAAGAAATCTTCAACCGACAGGACTTGAAACATTTTATGAACACAAGGCAGGTACGACTTGTCCTTGGCGGGTACTGTCATACATGTACGGGTCGTACCAGTCGGCAAGCTTGGTTCTCAGCTGCTTCGCTCCACGTTGGCTGTGAGCCCCTTCATCAAGTAAATACGAGCTCGCTCTAAAAATAACATTCTTCTTCGTATCAGCTCACTTTCAAAGATGTTATATCCGATGTAAACCCATCTTAGCAGTTCACGTTTATGGAGACTGTTGAGTTGAAACCATCATACCACAAACGTATGCCCTATGAAATCTCTAGGATAAATCTGACGATTCATTTACGATGATGCAGTCTATTAAATATGCCCGCTTCCCCCATAGCAACATTAGAGAGTTAAAAGCAACGAAAACCAGAGCAAGTATCACCACCCATCAACTATTCTCAACCCATCTTGACCCAACCAGGCACATCCTCAAACTCACCCGGCGGCTCATTCGTCTCGCCCGCATCCGCCGCCGCCAGCTCATCCTCGTAATCCTCCCTGAACCGGTCCATGATACTCTCATACGGACACGGCCAACCGGCCGCCACCGCGTTCCCTCCCTTGCGCTTGGCGCCCTCGACCGCGAACTTCTTCTGTTGGCGAGCGATAAACCCATTAAGCAGGCCCGCGTAGACCAAGCCCGCGACGATCGACTCCATGCTGTCGAGATCCGGTTGCTTGTTTCCGAAGATCAATCCTTCCGAGGGCATCAACCGCTTCGGCTGTCCGCCTGGGGGAGGGGCGAGGGTGAGAGTGGTGCCAGCAGCAACGGGGACGTAGCCCTCTAGGAGCTTTTGGACGTACGTGGCGGTTACCACGAGGTCGGAGAGGGAGAGGGCGGGGGCGCGGTTGGTCATCATGTTAGGATCGTTTCCGGTGGCGCCTTCCCATGTGAGGAGGAATGTCTTGCGTGTAAAGGACCGCCAGACGAGCGGTTTGAGGCGGTAGAGGAGTGTTAGATAGAGACCGCGGTCCCAGAGCCAGTCTCTGCTCGCGTTGAGCGCCTGGTGGAAGGCGACGAAGTTGCCGGTCCGTATGGCGGCGCAAATTGGGATGAAGATGTCGGCGAAGCCGGCGGCCTCGGGTCGTGAGAGAAGCATCCGTGACGGGAAACGTCCCAAGAGAAGGTTCGAGGGAATCCAGTAGATCAGAATCTGTCGACGATGCTTGAGGAATTGCGGGTGGCATTGTCGGTAGGCCTCTTCGAAGCACCAGTGGGCACGCATGTAATGGCCATGATCGAAGTTGAAGCGGCCAAGGTAGTAGAGGAAGGTAACGCGTTGTGATGCAGGGTATAGTGAGAGTGCCGGTCCGCTTGTAGAGAGGTTGGTGAACATCTGGACGGCCAGTCGTGATTTGTCGCACTACAGTATAGTATGGTCATGAGTATATCTTCTAGGATCATCTCACGGAAAGGAAGACTCACAGCAAACAGCAGTTTCAGTGTCAAGTTCGCAAACAGATATACAGCGATCTTCTTCCCCTTTGGAGGTGACCAGCGAGTACTTGATCGATCTGTGAGACACGATGTGAAAATCTTCTGAATGATATCTGCGGCAAGCTCGACAATCGACTTCTTCTCGCCAGCTTCATCGCCAGTCATGTCGCCCTGGATCTGGGCCATGAGATGAGGCTCCTTGGTAATGCTCATTACCAACTTGGAGAGCGCCTCTGAAAGCGACATGCTGGTTTGTAGAAGCATGATGCCATACGTTGGATTAGCAAGTGCATTTGCACATGATATGAGCAGGTCGCTGAGCCGACCATAGAGTTTAACGATGTCGTTGAAGTCTACATCGCGCCAGTACTTCAAGTACTCCTCCATGAATGAGTTGAAGCCAGGCCACGGCGAGCCTCTTCCTTCTGGAACGTCATCTTCCTCTGGAAGATGTTTCTCGACCAACTTCTCGATATTGCCTGAATTTGCGGGACACGACGACCTCAGTTGTTGTCCAAGCTCATAATAATGTGCGGCAACATTCGGTTCGACGAGCAACCAGTTGCGGAGCTCGTCACCATTTTGAGTTTGTACGAACCCGCGAATGCTGGCCAGAAATTCCGCAATAAGGCTCATGGCTGTGGTTGATTTGTAGTTGATGCGTTCGTGAACGGTCGAATTGTGTTTCAACCCAGCTTCCTCCTAGACCTAGGTCCTAGCCCGGCCGTGCCAGGGCACAAGGAAAAGCGAAAATCAATCCGAGCTTGTTGAAGGGTGAGAAGCGTAGTGCGTCGTAAAATATCGTCGTAATTTGGTATCTTGATGCTGAAGCTATTAAGGAGCTGGCGCTCAAATGAAAATCTGAAATGATACGATAAATAACTTGTTGTAGTTTTTGCTGGATGTTTGGTTTGCTGCACAAAGATGCGGACCGTTCCAGTTGAAGTTGCATCTCAAAGGTGACTGAAGTGTTTGCACTGTGCTGCATTGATGCGTGTCTGACTGAAAGGCGATAACCCTAACCCGAAGGCTTTAACTACGAACCCTGGGACTTTTATGTTTCACGAGTTGGATTTTGTTCACTTTATTTTCGGTTGTAAATTTACATCACCACCAAGATTATCAGTCTCAACCTGTCGGTTCTTTACTTCTTCAATTCCATTGTGTCGCTTTTACCCAACAAGATGCAGCTGTAACTATGTGCAGACCGGCCCTGCTTGCAGCGCACTATACCATTTGTACATAAAAGGAAGCCCAACCAACTCCAAAGCTTTGCAAATCTTCATCCCGATAAAAGCGAATCCAAACAAACACCCATCCTTAACGCCTCGATATCCCCGTTTATACCGACTCGATCCTCTGGACAACCATGGCGGTGGCCGCACCTCCACCGTTGCAAATGGCAGCCACACCGTACTGGCCAGGCTGGAGCTGGTGAAGCAAGGTAACAAGAATGCGGGATCCGGAGCTACCCAAGGCGTGTCCGAGAGCAATGGCGCCACCAAGAGGGTTGACTACAGCGCCCTCAAGACCCAGAATCTTCTCGTTGGCCTTGATGACCGCGGCGAAGGCCTCGTTGAACTCCCAAATGGCAACCTGGTCCTTGCTGATGCCGGCACGCTGGAGGGCAAGCTCAACAGCTTTGGAGGGCGCAATGGGGAAGTCGATGGGGTTCATAGCGGCATCAGCAGAGCTGACGATACGAGCAAGAACCCTCGAGCCCTTGCCGAACTCTTGCGCGAGCGACTTGTTGCCGAGAACCAGAGCACTGGCGCCATCGTTGAGGGTGGAGGCGTTGGCGGCCGTCACGGTACCGGTGCCATCACGGACGAAAGCAGGCTTAAGAGTGGGGACCTTGTCCAGCTTGATGTCGTTGTAGCCCTCATCCACCTCGATGATCTTGTCGCCCTTCTTGCCGGGAACGGTGACGGGGACAATCTCCTCAGCGAACTTTCCGGAAGCCCAAGCAGCCTGGGCGCGCTTGTACGACTGGATGGCATACTCGTCCTGCTGTTCACGAGAGATCTGGAGCTTCTTGGCAGTGTTCTCCGCGCAGTTGCCCATGTGGAACTCGTTGTAGACGTCGGTCAAACCATCCTTGATAAGGCCATCCTCCATCTTGATGTGACCGAACGGGGGCATGCCGCTAGCGCGGGGAACGTAGTACGGCACCCTTGTCATGTTCTCCATACCACCGGCAACCTGGGCCTCCGCTAGACCGAGCTGGATGTTTTGCGCAGCGAACACAACAGCCTTCAGACCGGAAGAGCACACCTTGTTGATGGTAATGGCCTCTACGTTGGGGGAAAGGCCAGCAAAGATGACGGCCTGGCGCGCGGGGGCTTGGCCGACAGAGCCCTGGAGGACGTTGCCCATGTAGACATCGGTAATCTTCTCAACGGGGATCCCCGACCTCTTGATGGCCTCCTTGATGGCAACGGCACCCAACTTGGGAGCAGGAACGGTGGTGTAAGAGCCATTGAACTGGCAGATGTTAGCACAGGCGCCATCTTGTGGATATGGTCATTTTTGCGGAGCGGCTCACCTTGGCCGTTGGTGTTCTCACACCACTGAGAATGTAGGCATCCTGAATCTGCTGACGGAGGGCAGACTGAGTGGAGAAAAGACGAGAGGAAGCGACGCGGGAAGTGCGCGAAGCCGAGCCAACGGCTGTCCTGGCGTGGCAAAGGACCATTTTTGCTGTCGGAAAAAGAAGCTGCAGCTGGTGACGGTGAGTTACAGGACGCAGGGACGGTACTGCACAGCGCAGATGTCGGTGATGAAGAGGAGATGGAGATGGCCGAACGGGAATGAACAACAGCACAACAGGAGAGGCAACACAGAACAAGAGCAGGAAAGAAATATGAATAGGGACAGGATCGCAAGAGAAACTTGTAGTATTGATGGGGAAAATGATTAATAAACTACACAGCTGGGGAGGCGAGCAGTGCTCTCTTCCTCTCTGTCAGATGCCATGACGGCACTGGTCGGCTTGTGACGGTACATGTGGAGAGGATTCACACAAAAGCGATCCTCCACCCCGCCAATTGAGCGCCAAAAGTGGCCGCCACCGTGGTTTTCGCGGGGACCCCAAGGGGCACATGGGACACAAACGCTTCCACTTGGTATCCGGGGTTTTCCGTGGAGTCTGCCGCTGACAGCCAGGGGAAGCTCATCCACAATGCCCTGCTTGAGCCATGCCGTGCCCATGCCCGTGGCCGGGCGGATGGAGAAACATGGAGGAGAGTTGAGGCCGCGGCGGAGAAACGGATCCGGAGGTGGACGCTCTCCCGTTCATTCACTCTTTCCGCAGTCTCCTGCTGCCAGTGCCGGCATCATAGCTGTACCGAATACGGCTCGTATAAAGTCACGCATCAAAGCCCACTACACGCTCAAGAGTCGTTCCGCGTCACTATGATATATCCCAGCCGCGCTTGTCCCTGTAATTGCCGTCCCGCGCGCGTCTGGGAGTGTTGGGGCAGAAGCAAACCACTTTACGCGCGGGAGGTCAAAGGCCGAGCTCCCAACGCGATTTGAGGTGAAAGATCCTGTTGTGGCGTTGAAGTGAGCTGCCGGGGGTGCCAACAAGAGAAAGCTGGCTGACAATGCACAATTTCTGATGTTCGGATGTTTGGCTGGACAACCATTCAGCGGTGGCGCGATAGGTTGACCCCCAATCCAACAGCTGGCAGCCATCTTGTGCACAGGCCACAACCGCTTGGGCCTCAAAATTGATTGGCTGAGAAGTGATCTTCGACAATTGCCAGCCGGTCACTGGGTGTTCATTGCCCTCGGCGCGCGTTCTCCCAGCTTCTTTGTGACGCCCCCTCCAATCAGTTGGGTACGATAAGATAGCGGTCGTTATGCGCGTTCACTTGCTGGCTCTGCTGGTTTCCGTCATTCATCTCCGCATCTTCCAAAACAGTTGATTGTCCAACCACAAAACCCATCTCGACTCGGACAAAGCATCGCATCCTATTCCATCAACCTTGTAACTTTCCCTCCATACGTTCGGGCCGACCTAATCATCCATCACCAAAGCCAAAATGTCAACCGCTGCCCGCCGCCGGCTCATGCGAGACTTCAAGGTGCGAAACATGATGAGCCATCCCGTTGGGTTCACACCGCTCGATGACTTGGCCGCCATGAGCACAACATACTCACCTCTTTTCTCGACAGCGCATGCAAACCGATCCTCCCGCCGGTGTTTCCGCCTCTCCCGTACCCGATAATGTTATGACATGGTAAGGAGAATGGTCTCCGCTGCGGTGCCGCTATGGGCGGTCTACCCCCGGCACAGCGATGACTGACATGAGTCTCCATACAGGAACGCCGTGATTATCGGACCCGCCGACACGCCCTTCGAGGATGGCACCTTCCGCCTCGTGATGCACTTTGAGGAGCAGTATCCCAACAAGCCTCCCTCGGTCAAATTCATCAGCGAGATGTTCCACCCTAATGTTTACGCCACCGGCGAACTCTGTCTCGATATTCTACAAAATCGCTGGAGTCCTACATACGACGTGGCGGCTGTACTTACAAGCATTCAGAGGTACGACTCCTGTCTCGATAATTTGGGTGGTTTCAACATGCTGACGGAACTATCTACTTCAGTCTGCTTAATGACCCGAACACAGGATCGCCTGCGAACGTCGAAGCCTCCAACCTGTACAAGGACAACCGCAAAGAATACCACAAGAGAGTCCGGGAAACTGTTGAGAAGAGCTGGGAGGATTAAATGGCTGCAGCATTCAGTACCACAGGGCTCCTCCATGGCGAAAAGCCAATAATAGGCCCGGGTGCTGCAAGTCGGTGTTGATATGGCTCACGGGACTGTTCGAGACAGATCTTTTGGCTATACCGACAGTCAGTTGTCGACCGACGACGAGTTACGAGATGATCCATATTCGAGGATACCCGGCGGTTTTGCCCTTTGGGGCGTGAGGATGGGACAGATGTCGTGATATCACATTGCATTTGGGAGGCGTCGTTCTTTTGGGGCGTTCTTTGTATTTCAAATATCCGCATCTCTTGCTTATTGATGGCTGAGAGTCAGCCTGCTTGTCTGCAATGGAGAGAGTGGGATTGCTTGGGTTTGCCGACACATTAAGGCGGTTGCCGGGTTTGGAGTTTAGGCGCTCGTATCATACTATGACAGGCATATCTGGCGAGGCAGTCCCTGGATACCTCAATTCACCCCAAGAAGCCCTAGATAGCGTTCTTTCCTTTTGTCTTAGAGGTGAATAAGGAAGTGTTTCACTACAAAAAGCACACAGCGTTATGTCGGCCGGCTTAGATGTACAAGTTTCCAAAGAGTCCTGAATTTCCCAGCTTTTTGTGACAAATGTGTACATGGCCCTGCTTGACGCCTTGCATTCACATGGTTTATATGGCTTAGGGTCATGTCTAACGTGCACATTGCGAACAGCGGCGTCCCTTGATATATGCTCACCTTGCCTCTAACAGACATTCCTTGAATGCAAGGTCCCTGCGTCAATGAAAGACAGGCTGACTGCGTCCTGGTCGTACCTACCTACCTCTACAGGACCCTTTTGGAACTCATCTCATATCTTGTATACTTGAATTGACGCTTTGCAAATGATCTACATGAGGGATGAGGTTGTCATATCTTGTGGGTAGCTGAACTTTGGCTACAGCTGTAGCCTCTGGAAAGCTCAACTTGACGACATATCGAAAAGGTTTCAAGTTAACAAGAAGGAAAAAGAAACGGCAACGGGCAATCAAGCAGAAGGCATTGGGATGTGGTTAGGTTGTTTGTTGGCATCTCTGAGAATACTTGCTTGTATGCTTGTACAACCTGGACATGCCAGGTACCTACCAGCAAGTTGGGGGTCTGGGTTCCAGATCGGGGTTTCCCATGACCACTAGGTTGAGGATCCCTAACCAGTTTTAATCTTTGAAATATCTCTACAATCGAAGTAAACATCATCTACGCGACACTTGAGAGTGTTGGCCAGACATCCGATCTTCAGGCAGGTACATACACCTCGAGGAAGAGGTACCGCCGGCGGTCGCCCGCCTCGCAGCCCCAGCCGCCCCGAGTGCCGTCCAAGGGACAGGGGCAGCAGGCACAACCTGCTGGG
>RAOC01000547.1:0-15491 GCA_009804845.1 Neurospora sp. FGSC 26637
CAATCAAATCGCGTGTATCCCCTCGCTTCTTTTAGCTCCCGCTTCTGACTCCACCTCACCCCAATCCCCCTCGTACCGCGCCCGCCAAGCTCCCAGATTTCAAACCATTACACACATTTGAAGCTCGCACAGGCCACTTTCGTACTGCATTGGCCACCCTAGTCTAACTTAGCGATTATTCTGGCATATGCCTTACTGCATTGCTTCCTCTACTAAACCACCACCTCACACATCACCTCGTCGTATTCAATCAATCTACTTCAACACTAGCACGTCGCATCGCCAAGTCAATAGAGCGCTGTCATCCAGTCGACGGTACGGAATGATGCATCACTTTTCAGTGCGTTTCCCCAGCTAACCGTGATGTAGATGGCCGATGCAGCGACCTAGCCCGCGTCGTGCGACCGTGGCGCGGATGACCCCACCCTAGTCGAGCCTACCTCAGCCCAGCCTATGGAGATCGATGACCAGCCCAGTGATTAAGAAGACGACTCTTACGACGACTTTTACAACGAATTTTACGATCCTTCCCCTCGTTACGAGTACAGCGACTATACTATCTTTAACACCTAATACGATACCCTCGATAAGCTGATACCGGCGGTTCAACAATGGGCAAGAGAGCTTGGTTATAGTATTGTGAAGGGTCGCTCCACTAACTCCCAGAAGGATTATGGCGGCTATACGAGACTCGAGCTCGTCTGTTCAGCTGGTCCTCCTCGTAAGGTAGACAACCACTCTCGTTCTACATCAATAGCCAAATAGGGATGCTCTTAGCAGGGGTATGCCAAGGCACTGAAGTGCAACGACAGGAGGTGGACCTTCGAACTTCGAGAAGGCTATGAGTTTTATAGCCATTTGCCCACCAAAAAGCCATTGATCCATAGCACTTTTAAAGTTGAGCACAAGGCATTTGTAGCCACATACATCGACAGACCCGGCATGCCCAATCGTGAGATTGCTATAGAGTTGGAAAAGAAGTTCCCCAGCCTGACTTTCACGTTAAGACAGCTTATCAACCTTCGATATAAGCTCAAGAGGGAGGCTCAAACTGGGTATAACCCCTTCCAGCTCACTATGAAGCTTCTTACCGATAAGAAGGTCCACTTTTCAGTTAATTGGCAAGATATAGAGCAGACCAAGCCAACCGCCCTCTTCTGGAGTGATCTATAGGGAGAGCAGATGTGGAAGGAAAGCCCATAGGTCTAGATGTACGATAATACGTACAAAACGAACAATAAAGGCCTAGCTTTCTTCCAGATTATTGGCATGACAGGGATTGGCCATGCTTTCAGCTGCGGTTTTAGGCTGGTTGATAACGAACGTCAAGAGGGATTTGACTGGTTAATGGACCAAGTCAATGCTCGTCGTGAGGCTATTGGCGCCCCCAGACCGCTAGTAACTATCACGGACTACGATACAGCAATGAGGGCGGCCATCAAACGTATTTATCCCCAAGCTCAGTCCCAGCTCTGTATCTTTTACGTCAATAAAAATGTAGTATTGAATATTAAGCGAAAATAGGATACAAAGGCAGCCATCCAGGTCAGCAATGTCCAAGCCGCTACAAATACAATACGAATATAGCGAGAAATATTAGTATTAATATAGCCAGCAGCCCAACCAGCAGCCCAGCGAGCCCAGCTAGCCCAGCCCAATAATGCAACGAATTTAGAAGAGTTCGACGATGAGGATTAAGAAATGGTTAACCGCCTTAATCGATTGGTAGATAGCACAAACAATCTGGAACCTCTCCCTAATACTGTAGAATATTCACAGTCTAGATTGTATACTCTCTGGAAGTATATATGCTATACGTACACCGTTAAAGACTTCAATACCGCTTGGGAGAAGCTCTGTAATTACTTTTCGTAGCAAACTGCAATTATTACGTATTTGAAAGAGACGTATATAGTATTAAAAGAGGAGTGGGCTACCTGCTACGTCAATGAGAGGCTCAACTTTGGTTACCGTACTATATCGCTAGTTGAATTAGCTAACCGAAATTTGAAGAGCTTTGTTATTAGCGGTAATAATCCATCTCCAACTCCCCTACCCTCTCCAGCTCCCCTACCCTGCCCACTTTACTTGGCCATATTAAATCCTATATAATCTACAGTATACTGACTATCCTTCTACCTGCAGGTAGTTCCCTAGTCGTTGCCGCCGTTACTCAAAGCTTCAATCTACTTAACGCTATAAAACGTCGAATCGAGGAGGAGATAGAGAAGCAAAAATCACGTGTAAAACGTGAATATCTCAATATATTATAGGTTGGCAATGCCCCTAGAAATGTGTATTGGCTAGTACTCGATAAGGTAATACGTTAACGTTATATTATATTTAGTATTGTCCTAACGGATATTAGACTGGACCCCGAAGAGTTTAAACTGTGTATGGGCAAATTCACTGTACAATTCGGTTTACTGTGTTCGCATAATCTACTAGAACGCCTTCTTAACCAATCTTAAGCATTAAAGTTCGATAAGCTAGACTTTTACTTACATTGGTGGCTCCAGCGATTTTTCGATAACGAGGATGAGTATTTGAAGTATTAAGACTTCGATAGGGTAGCGAAGTTCAGAGGTAGCCCTCGTCACGCTGCGCCATTCGCACCTGATCCTCACGCTCCCCGATTAACTGCGCCAGTCAACACTCAAGCTCCTCCACCCTCCACCGCGCCAGCTCAACTCCAAGCAGTAATACAGCCGGCATTACGAGGTCGGGGACGGCCTCGCCTCCAGCCCACCCGCGGCCGCCAGCCCAGAGCAGGCCGTAACCCTACGGCATCGACACGAGTGGTGCCGTTAATCCAGCGAAACGTGTCCACATAGGAGGGCGTTGACTTAGAGGCAGAGGATGCAGCCGACCGCCAGCCTCCTGCTCAGTCACAGAGGGGAAGAGGCCGCCCGCGAGGCTCTACACAGACTGCGCAAAGAGGAGGCAATACTGCACGAGGAAGGGGTGGAGGAGAGAGAGGAGGCAACTCTACACGGGGTAGAGGGGGCTATACTGCTGGCATTGCGAGGGGAGGAGGCACGCCAACTAGTACTCCAGCTGGCACACAGGGTGGCCGGCNTGCGCAAAGAGGAGGCAATACTGCACGAGGAAGGGGTGGAGGAGAGAGAGGAGGCAACTCTACACGGGGTAGAGGGGGCTATACTGCTGGCATTGCGAGGGGAGGAGGCACGCCAACTAGTACTCCAGCTGGCACACAGGGTGGCCGGCGCAGCGCACGTATCGCTGGCACACAGGGCCAGTAAAAGGGAGGCTCTAGCAGCTAGATTCACGATAAAAGTCAGATAGATTAATAATATATAGATTAATATAGATTGAGTGYGACTGATTGATCGCTCAATTGAGTGCGATGTACGACCGTACCGCTAAGTGCGCTATAAAAGTATACTATAAAGTACGCTATAAAATGATTAATCTGGGTATATATCTGGGCTGGGCACTAACTATATGATATTCCATGAAATAATGTAATGCCCAGATTTCTAGGCGAAATCTATGAAAGAATACAACTGCCAAGTAGAGGGTGGCCCGCGCTTTGGATGCACCGATTTTGATTGGTCGAGAAAGCGGGAAGGGTGGGAGGAGGGCGGGAGAGGGTGGGTCGACAGTAGAACGCAACCCTCGTATATATATATATACAATAAATACTTCGGTCCCTACAATACAACTAAATATACCTTCGCTTCGGTCTACAAGGACTGCGGTATACTAAAAGCCTCCTATAAGGACACGTATAAACCCATCCCCTAGTGCCCAAACTACCTCGGCCCCGAAAAGCCGGGACACCCCGACTGCCCCGTCTTCCCGAAGGTTAGGGACGGATACGTCAAAAAATCTACTGCCGAATAACGGACGGGAGCCCGGAAGGCCGGAAAAGTTGAGTATAGGACCGCTGTACGGGACTTGAAAAAGGGAAAAGAACCGGCCGGACTTACTAAAAGCGACGCGATTAGAATAATAAATTAAGAGAAGTCGGATAGAGAGAAGACCGAAGGAGATTTTGGAAGGGAAGTTAGCCCCGGCGCGGTTACGGCGATTACGATCGATGACGACGGGGATACGATATTAGAAGATTCTCCGCCCCCGGACTCCCTTCCGCCTCCCCCGCCCCGGCTAGACCCTAGGGACCCTCCCTTAGCCCGAATATAGCTAGCGCAAAGGCTATAGCCTGGCGCGATAATAATAGACGACGCTTCTAAGTATAGGAGGAGACGGGAAACAAAGTAGACAATAGACCCTTTACCTTTAGCTAATTGGCTCCCTGTACTATATTGAGGGGCCGGGGTAGATTAGAGATATAAGGGATCGAAACGAGGCGGCCCTCGGAGATTTGGAACGGTATCCCCCGTGGCCGATTTCCGGCAGTACCCAATACACCCCCCCCCCCCCCCCCTCCCCCTAGAGCGCCCAATATACGCCCTGCGGAGGATGAAAGGGGAGACAAATAAATAAGCCCCGACCCCCTATCTTAATAATAGAGGGACTAAGGATTATATCCGTTAACGTTTAAAAGTCCTTAGCGAATATTAACGGCATCCTCGAATAGGTAATTATAAGCCGGGCCCTAGTAGTATATATATAAGAACCTGCTATAACCTAAGTAGGATCCGTAGATACCCCGGCTATTATAGTATCGGTCTTAACGATTAAGAAATAAGAACTGCGATATACGTCGCTAAAATATATAATTTTATTATCCTAGTTAACTCCTAGTCGTATACGACTATAATAATAATTAACAGCGCTAATATTATTTATATATATTAGTACTTACAAAATAAATAGGTGGAACCGGCTAGGGAATACCTATTAATACTTTACCTACAATACGCTCTAGTAGTAGGAGACTTCAACGTTTACTACTCTTCCTAGGACCCCCAGTTCTGTAATTCCGGACGAGGTAATACCCTCGAAGAGATTATAGTAATATAGGGCCTCAACCTTCTTAATATACCCGGCATACCTACGTATAAATACGTAAACGGATAATCTATTCTAGACCTTACGTTCGGTGTAGAGAGGGCGTATATAAGGGTAGACGTATAGGTCTCGGACTACCGCAAATTCATTATTATAATACCGGTAAATAAAAACGTACCCCCCCAAAAGAAATATACACTTCCACCCGTATACGTAGAAGAAGTACACTAAGCCCTAATAAGACGCCTCCCTAGGGCAGTCCCAACTCCGCAATCCCTAAAAGAATTCGAAGAATTCGTATAGTCTTTCGTCGATATACTTGAAGGAATAATCAAAGAATACTCTATCGCACTCGGAGGGAAGCTAAAGAGTATACTATAGTAGAACGAATACTTAGTAGAAGCGAGAGAAGAGGACCCCAAAATATTCCGCAAGGTCTATAGAGAAATACGGACGAACTTCTACCGCGACAAAATAAATACTGCCAAAACCCCCAAGGAGCTGGGAAACATACTCCGATAGCGAAAAGACTCCTTAAATAATAGGCCTACCTTAATTAATATATAAGACGAAAGGTTAACGGACTTAGAGGATATCGCGATGTACCTAGCTAGCGTAGCCTTCCGCTCGGCGGGATAAGAACCCCTCCTACTATACCAATATTAAGGCCCGATACTCCTATAGGATATTGCGCAATAAGTCTTAGATACGCCGTCGGACGAAGAAATCCGGGAAGCCTTCCTGAGATGCGGTTCGAATACCCCCGGGCCGGACGGCATTACCCTATCTACCCTCAAGGATACGTAAGAACCGATCTTCCCTACTATCCGAACTATTACCTATACTTCCTTCGTAATAGGGAAGTTCCTAATAGCGTTTAAGAGAATATAAGTAATTACCCTCTCGAAACCGGGGAGAGACCTATATAATTATAAAGGATAGAAACCGATCGCTCTACTATCGACAATAGGCAAAGGTATCGAACGCCTAATCGTAAGAAGAATGACCGTAATTACCTTTAACGCCGAATTCATCCTTAGGGATACGGTTGGAGTAGTACCGAACCGGTCCGTAATAGATTTAGTAATAGCCTTAATCTACAATGTAGAAGGAGCTAATCGATTCGGACTATACGGGATTATTACAATATACGATATCGACTCCGCCTTCCCGTCTATACGGGTAGATAAATTCGGAGAAGTCCTAAACGGGCAAGGATGGCCACCTCTCTTAGTCGCCCTAATTATAGATTTCTATACGGATAGAAGCTTCGCATTCAGATGGGCCAAGAGACGCTTCCACTTAAACAACGAATTGCTATAGGGATCCCTATAGTCCCCTATACTCTTCCTATTCTTTACGGCCTCCCTACTTAGGAGGTACCAAGGTCTAGCCTTTTCGTACACTAATAATATCGCCCACCTTACAGTGGGCCGCGACGCTATACAGATACTATATACTACGTCTCGGAGGGCGACGGAACTATATAGACGAATAGCCGACTTAGGATTTAAAGTAAATTATAAGAAAATAGAAGCACTTTACCTACCACCGCGAGGTAAAGGCGTAAAGAAGATTTAGCGGAACCTAGCCGGTATTACCATTAATACCCTACTTGGACTAGTCCAGCCCTAGAAGGAAATGCGCTAGCTAAGGGTTTACTTAGACGCTAAGCTTCTACTCGCCATATAGGTCCGGAGACGTATACCTAAAGTAACAACGGTAATAGGATTGTCGGTAAGGATTAACTAGGTCTCCCGAAGCCTTACCCTACGCTTAGCTAGATAATTCTTTACTACTTACTTTATACCGATATTAATATACGGGATAGTAGCGCTATTCCTTAGATATATTAAATTTAGGAAAAGGGGCAACCTAATATTTACCAATATTAGATCGGCCCTTTACAAATTAGAAACGGTTATATCGAAGGTATTTAGAAAGACTATATCGATTTGGCGTATAGTATTTAAATAAATCCCCTCCTAGCTAGCCGGTATTATACTACCTGAAATTATAGGAAGAGAAATAGCGAGAACGGCCGCGAGACTATATACACTCCCGGGCAACCACCTACTTACGTAAAGATTGAGGAAACCCCCCCCAAGGGGGTAGTCTAGACTGCACGCCCTCGTAGAATCACAATTGCCACCGGAGGAGCCACCAGACGAGATATAGCGCCCCCGGCTACCGGCCCTTCGCAACTAGCTCGCCCCTAACGCCGAAAGACAAACTCGCCGCCCCGGACAATAGGCACTGCCACCCGAATCCGACCCGGACCTATACTGGGCCGATAACAAACCCCGGAGCCTCGCGGACTAACCTTAGCACAAAAACAATAACCCCTACCTCGACGTACCGCGCAAATACCTAGCGAAATGGATCGGGGAACGAACAGGCCATTGGGACTTCCACTCCTACTACGACTACTTCAACCACCCGCTAAAAACGTTCCGATACTATATATACGGAACACTTCGCGAGAAAGGACATTTCTTCGTCTGCCCACTAATTATATACCGCAACCCCAACGCGGTAAAAGATACGCTAAAGGCCTTCGGTACTAATTATATAACGTTTCTCGTAAGAGTTCAAACCCTTAAGGATAAGGGATATATATATATCCGGGTTCTATAAGGAGGAGGATACGAAGGAATGAGGATAGTCCGTACTAAGACCCCCGATCCGGACGACGAGCCTCTGCTATATATAGAGGTGCACGCTCTCCCGGGATTAGGAGGCCTGGAATAAGAGTGGGGCGAGACCACACTGAGGAAAATTAGGGTTTTCAGCCCACGGCCACGCGAGCGCCTGGCCTATGGGGCTTTTCCCCGCACCAATGTACCTATGCCCAGCCGCCGTCGCGGGCACGACTTATTATCTAGTATTGGTAGAACGTAGTCGTAAAATACATTCATTCATTCATTCATACTCCCTTTGGCCTATTTCGGATAGTTATTAAAGGTATTTTAAATTACTATAGCTTCCTATATCGAACCGATTAATACTACGGAAAGCGATATTGCGGACGTCGGCTCTACTGCCCGCCTCTTCTAGGAATTATACAACCGAATTATATAAGTCGAAGAGTAGTTTAAAGCTAAGGGCGAGCCCGATAACAGAAACCCCGAGGACGGCAACCCGGCGGATCCCCCGGTTGAAGGACCTACTCTCCCTAAGAAAAACGTTAAGATCGAAGCTCCCAATAAATTTAGAGGATAGTAGGACAAACTACAAGGATTCCTCTTATAGATGCGTATTTACCTCGATTACTACCCGGAGAGTTTCCCTACGGAGACTAATAAGGTTATCTTTATTAGAACCTGTCTTAAGGATAGAGTACTCACCTAGTACGAGCCTATTCTCTAGGATTAGTATAATTATAGAGAACGAGCTAAGGATAGTACTAAGCAATTTATAATGGACCTTTAGAAGTTCGTTAACGCTCTAATCGGCGTATTTAGAGAATATAACGAAGAATTACGAGTTTAGGAAAAACTCCTCCACCTTCGTTAAACTATATTAGCATCGGCGTACGCTACTGCCTTCAAGCAGTATGCGGTCAAAAGTCGGTTTAATAACGAAAGTCTTATATAGATATTCTATTAAGGCTTGAAGAATTCTATTAAAGATGAGCTATATAAGGAGGACCGGCCGGATACTATCGACGACTACGTAGCCCGCGCTATTCGCATCGACGATCGCTTATAGTAACGTAGTTAGGAACGCTGCAACCCGCCGCTTCGATATTAGTAAGCCCTATACTAGACTAATTCTAAGTAAAAATGTAATTAGGGCCGGAATAATATATAAAACGATAGAGGAGACCCAATAGATATTAGCGCTGTACAATTTAATAAAGGACGGCGTAATATATTATAAATTAAGTGTTTTAATTGTAGTAAGAAAGTGTATATAAAGAAGGACTATCGTGCCTCTAAATAATTGAAATGGAAGAAGGCGGAGGCCGCTGTAGTAGAAGGAGCTAGGGTAGTCGAAATCGCTAATGCCGAATACGGATAAAACGATTTAGAAGACGCCATGGATAGGGCTATAGACTACGATCCGGAGGCGTAATAGGATACTAACGAAGGACCCGACTAGGAAGATCCTAGGTAGAAGGAACCCCGGGAAGAAGAACTGCCTCAGGAATAGATATATAGGGTACTAATGTAGGAAGAGATTAGTAATATTACTACTATCGATAGAACTCTCTTCACGGCTATATATATAATGTGTATTACTCCTCCCCCGGCACCCTCTTCAATGCCTAAAATTAAGAAGACCGGCCCTTAGGACGTTATTGACCTATACTAATATAGGCCCCCGAATAACCTCGCCGCTAGATATTAGACGGATCCTCTAGAGTATTACCGTTAGAGGAGCTAGGACGACGAGAAGTAGGACGACTTTTAGAAGAAACGAATAGTCGTTATCGAAGGAGAACCCCAAACCTTTTAGGAAGATACCCTAAGACGGGTGGGAGCTTATCGGCCAATCGAAGGAGATACGGCCTAGATACACCCTTTCTATTACCTATACTATTGAATGCCGTAGTTCCAATGCATTACGGGAAGTTGCCATAAGCACTACGGGAAGAAGCGGGACAATCGCTTCTAGCCTACTAGGAGACTAGACGCCCACGGGCAGCCTAAACCCGTCATTCGTACTTTCAATCGAGGCAGCCCCCAATTTACGCTCGTTATCGATAAATAATTTACATTTAGCCTACGCCCCTTCGGAACGTAGGACGAGTGGCTATTGCCTAAGAAATTCGCGGCTTGCCCCCGTAATATTTATACTTATATAGGATAGGGAGATATCGACTATTATTAGAAATGGTGCCCAATTTCCGACTGCCCCATCTATATGAGGCAGAAAGCCGAGGCTTACAAAATAGAAGTCAACTACTATATCCGATAGGCTAACGCAGCCGAGAATATAGAGGACGAGAAGGCTATATACTTAGTATAGTTATAGGAATATAACTCGTTGGACGAGCCTGAACTTGAGGAAGAGGACGCTCTTAATAATTACCGCTAGGAATTAGGAAACGGCTCAGGGCCTTTAGGGAGGCCCGACGAAAACTAAATCCCTAGATAAAGAGGATTATCCAACGATGCAGCCACCGGAAAAATAAAATCCAAGACCCCACTATACTTATAGAGGTCGTAGCTATAGAAGAAGGGAAGGAGGATTAGCGATTTAAAATCGTAGCCTACTAGAAGGACTACTAAGCTCTCGCGCTAGTAGATTCCGGAGTTTAATTAAACCTCATTTCGCCTAAATTCGTTATACAATTAAGGATTCCCTAGAAAATGAAGAAGGCTCCTTTCGTAGTAAAAGGACCTTTCGAGATATAAATCGTGAAAAGAGAAATATTACCACTCCCCATCACAATCGAAGGAAAGACGGTCGAAATTAACTTCGACGTCGTCGATATAGGGCTATCCAAGGATATAATCCTAAGGTACTTATAGTATATAGTATACGACCTAGATATTAATTGGAAGGAAGGTGGCCGCCTACGTCCTAGGACGTACCTAACTACTAATAAGAAACCCGGAGCACGGAAGGAAGCGCGCCGCGACGGCATCGTTCCTACAGCCCCACCGCAAACAATATAAGAAGTTATAATTTGTACCATCGACAAAAGCGGCAAGGTTACGGAAGAAGGGTTAATAACGTTAGTAGAGGTATCTATAGTCAACGCTCAATACAAATTCGACTATTACTAGAACTAATAGGCGGAGAAGCCGAAGACGGTAATCCCAACAGAATATTAAGGATACCCGGCTTTTATTAGTAAGTATCTTAAAGGACTACCGCTACGAGGACTGTGGGATTATAAGATTAAGCTTAAGGAAGGAGCTAAATTCAAATTCTTCAAGGTATACTATACTAATAAGAAGTAGAACGTAGAGTTAAAGAAGTACTTGGACGAAAACTTGAAACGAAGATACATTCGGGAATCTACATCGCCGGTAAGGTACCCCATCCTCTTCGTACCGAAGAAGGACGGAAAACTATACCTTTATATCGATTATAGGCAATTAAATTAGGAGACCGTAAGAAACAATTATCCCGTACCACTGATTTCGCGTATCCGAAGTCAATTAGGAGGAGTATAATACTTTATGCGCTTTAATTTACCCGTTACTTATACCCATATCCGAATTAAGGAAGGAGACGAATAGAAGACAGTATTTCGCACACCCTACGGACACTACGAGTA
The DNA here is from genome assembly GCA_009804845.1 of Neurospora sp. FGSC 26637. NCBI lineage: Eukaryota > Fungi > Ascomycota > Sordariomycetes > Sordariales > Sordariaceae > Neurospora > Neurospora sp. FGSC 26637. The sequence goes on from RAOC01000547.1 coordinate 11,174, forward strand.
CCTCGTTATACCCTTCGAGTTAACTAATACACTTACAATATTCTAATCTATTATCAATTACGCGATTCGACCCTACCTCGACAAATTCGCCATTTACTACCTAAATAATATTCTTATTTATTCCAAAACCCTCGCGGAGTATAAAGAATAGATAAAAAAAGTATTAAACGTATTATACGAGTATAAGCTCTCGGTCAATATAGAGAAAAGCGAATTCTATATAAAAGAGACCGTATTTCTTAGGTATCTAATCTTAGAGAACGAGGTTAGAATAGAACTAAGTAAGGTGGAAGCCGTACGGAACTGGCCTGTGCCTAGGAATACGACCGAAGTCCACGGATTCCCAAGATTTACCAATTTTTACCGTATATTCGTACGGGACTACGGGAAGATCGCCAGGCCGTTGTACGAACTCACTAGGAAGGAAGCTATTTTTATATAGGGAAAGAAGGAAGAGGAAGCTTTCAGGGCTATTTATAACGCAATCACTATAAACCCCGTATTAAAACTTCCTGACCCAAATAAACCTTTTGAAGTTAAAACCGATGCGTCAGACTACGCCATCGGAGGACAATTGGGACAGCGCGACGACTAGGGGAAGTTGCATCCTGTAGCTTTCTTCTCAAAGAAGCTGGAAGGACCCCGTCGCAATTACCCCATCTATAACAAGGAATTTCTAGTTATTATCGAAACATTCCAAGAATAGAGGCCGTACCTTAGTAGAACCATATATAAAATACAAATCTATACCGACTATAATAATCTCCAGTACTTTACGACTATAAAGGTGTTTAGCGGTCGTTAGACGCGATGGGCCGAATTCTGTTGTCGGGTGGGTTCATATCCCCACCCCTCCCTTGTCTTGTCGTGTGGGTCCATGCCCTCACACCCTTCCTGTATTTTAGCCCTCCACACTTCTTTTCCCTTTCTACTCTAGCCTTCTCTCCATAGCATACACACATCTACACATCGTTTTACCCTCTAGTCCAAGAGGTTATGAGCCCTCTACTCGCGATCGCATCGTCGTATTGCATCGCTGCCGTCGCGCGCATCTAAGAATCAAACCCCGCCCGCCGACAAATCTTATCGACTTTGGCTTACGACACAACCACAACTCGCCACGAGGAATGAAGATTCTCGGCGTTTGTACAACCTCCTACCTGCACACTACGACTTCGACCGACAAACGATCTAGTCCGTTAATCTGGTGACTTTACCTGTTGACCTTGACTACAATTACGACACGTCTACTATAGAGTATAACACGACGGTAACGTTGGTTCCCCTCAAGGGTGAATCCAACCTTAATGCTTGGGCCCGCGCCTTGAAGGTCCAATTGGCTTCACTTGGCCTTAAACTATACATCACCACGATTATCCCTGCGCCTAAGGTCAAGGACGCGACGAAAACTTAGGACGAGAAAGCCCTAGCTAAATAGTATATAAATCGCGCCAAGGTTATGGGAGTTATCCATTCAACGATTAACAATGACAACATCTAGTCCATCCTGATGATTAACGGTTGGGACGAGGACAACGACGATCTTAAGTATCTCTTCGACCTTATTCGTAACAGCATCTCCAGCGTTACCAACGAAGCTAAGAGTAATGTCCTTAATAAGTATTAAACCCTTAAACGAACTTCTTTTACTTCTCTCGAATCTTTCTTTATATATTACTAAGCTTTACGCAAGCGCGTAAAGGATATTAGTTATATTATTAATAACAACGTCGAATTAACGAACCTTTTCAACGCTATTAAGCACTTTTACCCGGTTAATGCTAAGTTGTAGGCTGCTAACCTCAATAAGGGTCTACTCACTACCAAGAAGTTCTTGAGCTCGCTATTAACCTTGGCCAAYACTRAGAAAACTTACAGCAACATAGTCATCGCCAAGGTCGAAACCAAGAACGTGAAGACTAAGAATAGTAGTAAAGGAAGAAGTAACAATAGCTGGGACTTGGTTCCCTGTGACAAGTGTACTAAGAAGATTGTTAGGGGTTGGAAGTATTTCCCCTATAGCTATCATCGTGCTCCCGACACTCCCGACTATTGGTGGTGCGATCCTGAGAAAGCCCCAGATGGATGGAGGAACAAGAAGAAGGCTATGGAGGAGAAGAACAAGGCTGTGGGTGGAGGAACGACTGCTGCGGTCGCTGGCAACAATACTAACATTCACAATCCGGCCACTGCTGCCGGCAACTCCAACCTTTTGTTTGGCCTGGGTAGTCTGTCCTTCGATAACGACTTCTTTAAGGATTTTCACTAGAGCTCTTGATAGATTCGGAACCAACTGCTTCTAGATGTACACGTAGTAGTAATTTTCAATTGAATCTCGTCAAAGTCCAATAAGCTCCCGAGGCAACCTTATTGTATAGAAATATGGTGATATTCGATAGTGGATATGTATCAAATATCTTCAACGATGTCAAATAGTTTACAGAACTGCTGTCACAGGATTGACATTGACTATATAGTGTGCACTACGAGTTCTACCTAGCAAGTAGAACATCGTCTACCTTTTACCGGGTAGTTTGGCGTTGTTGGGACATGTGCACTCCTGCCCTGTCATAACTGCACCCTTTACCAAGGTCAGTGAGCCATCAAATGGGTAACGGCCAGTCATCAAGGTCTTATTATATTGGGGTGGTTGAGTCGAAGCTCCCTACAATAATAGGAGACTATATTTTAGTCAAAATCAAGGATGCGATATACTCCCCGTCAACGCCAGCGAATCTATTGACGATAATAGGTCTTGTTGATAGCGATATGATTTGGGATATAGGAACGAATAAGATTATATTCAATAAAGGGGGTTATTAGGGACAATAGGTACAATGCCACTGGGTGAATAACCTTCCTATCCTACCAGTTTCACCACCAGAAGAGATTAATTAGAAGTACCGTCGTTAAGCACCTGGCCTAGCCTTGATGGCTACGATAAACTACGATATAATGCATCGCCGACTGATGTATGTAGGAAAAGACCAAGTCTTGAAGGCTTGTAAGGATGCCGGTATAAAACTGGCTAATGCTGGAGCTTTGAAGAACGAGTGCGACGCCTGCTTGCGAAGCAAATCAACGGATATTGTTCACAAGATATCTAACCCTATAGTAACAAGGCCGCTGGAATTCGTCAGAATTGATATATAGAGTTATAATATAGCTAGCTATATAGGATATAGGTATATCGTGCACTTTATCTGTATGGTTAGCGGTTTTTACTGGATTAAGATAATTAGGGAAAAGAGGGATAGCTTGGTGGCTATTAAGGAATGGAAGAAGTATATAGAGCTCTAGATTGGTCTGCAAGTGAAGGTTTTGGGCCTTAATGGGGGCACAGAATTTGGAATTGGTTCGAAGGACTTCCAGAACGACTCTATCGTAGCTTGGGGGCGACAGGAGGGCGTTAAAATTATAAAGACACCAGCCCATACCCCGTAGATGAATAGAGCGCCAGAAAGAGCTGGAAGAGCAATGATAGAAAAGGCAAAGGCAATAATTATCGAATACAATATCCCTATTAAACTGTAGCCACTAGTGGTTAATTTAGTGGTAAAGGTTATAAATTTATTGCCTACGAAATTGAATAAGGAGTATATTAGCCTATATGAAGTTCTGAGTAGGGCTGTAGGCATTCCGAATCCCAAGCCAAATATCAAACATCTTCGTACCTACTACTATACGGCCTACTACTATATTAAGAAAGAAAGACGGGTACAAGGAGATAAGTTCGCGGGGCGTTCGAAACGAGGCCACTTGGTTGGATACAGTAATTTCAACGGGAGGATTTTCTTACTATGGGATCCAGAGCTGAAGCAATTTATTAAAGTAAGTGCGGTGAGGTTCCTGGAGACATCTCTACAAGAAAGCCCTGAAGAAGAAAAGCTTGACCACGCGGTTGTCTTCTCAAATCAATCCATTAAACAGGTGGAGGAGGTGCTGCAAAGTAAGAAGAAGGTGTGGATAACGATTACTAATAGCCAGCTAAAGGAGCTACGAACGGCTCAACCAAAAGAAGACTCAACACCTGAAGTAATATTGGGCATTACTAAATCCAACGCTACAATTACTACCCTACCTACGCTATCACCAAGTGTTATGCCGGCACTAGCTACCTAGAATACGATTCCCCTCCCCGATACCCCGATAATACCATCTCTAGGCCTGACGAGCCCATCCCTAGGATCGACAACCCCTTCTATAGGCCCGACCAGTCCACCTATAGGACCGACCAGTTCACCTGTAGGACCATCGAACCCAGTAGTGGGACCGGAGGGCACGTCACCCGGAGAGGATTCGAATACGCCTACACCGA
>RAOC01000548.1:0-12333 GCA_009804845.1 Neurospora sp. FGSC 26637
GAGACACCGGTGCCAGCGGGGGCAGTGCCAGCGGGGGCAGTGCCGCTGGCACTGCCCCCGCTGGCACCGGTGTCTCGCTTGCTCCTTCTAGCGCTCCCTCAACCTACAGCATGCCTGCGCCGCCTGCTCAGACTGAGCCTGCCACTGGCGGCTCTGAGCCCTCGGAGGTCCCCGTCACTGCTGGTGCCGGACGCAACGTTGTTGCGATCGGTGTGCCCGCGTTGATGGCTGCTTTGGTTCTTGCTTTGTAAATTCTTGATATGCATATGGGAGGAATGTTGAATGGAGAATGAAATGCACAATGGGTGTACATGGAAGAAGAAGAAGAAGAACTTTTGGACATGCATGATTAGCAAGCTTTTTTTTGGACATATTAGGAAGTCTTTTTACATAGTGTACATGCACGATTGTTTGTACCTACTACTGCATGTCTTTTTCATTCATGTCCATGGTGTTTTCCCATTCTCTCTGCATGCATTCATCCTAAAAATATCCTTGGGGTCTATGGAGGAGGCAAAGCAAGCGAGCATATCTGATTTTCATTTTCATTTTTTTTTTTATCTGTCACTTGTTTCCTAGAGTAAGAATTCGCCTGCATCAACCTTGCCAGTATCGAAAAGCAGCTGAACGACTACCTCATGCCCAGTTATCGCCGCTCGATACAGCGCTGTCTGTCCATTCTCATCCTTAGCACCTGCGCCAACCTTGCCAGTATCGAGAAGCATCTTAACGATCGCTTTATAGTCTTTTTTTCCCTCGTTGAGGGTTTCCAGGGCCTCCTGGTGGCGCGTAGCGATTGCTTGAAGGTGGTCGATAGCCTTTTGGCGCTCAGCGTCTTGCTTTCCGTACTTGGCGATGGTAGTCCAGACTTCAGAAGCGAAGCGGGAGCTGGCCTGTTGGACCTGCTGTTCGAGGCGGGTGATCTGGCTTTGCGAGGCCTCGGATCCTGCTTCGAAGAGGTTGGTGACGACGGTGTAGTTTTTTCTTCAGCACCTCATACTGCTCCTTGAGGGAGGCGAGTTCGTGGATTTGTTCCTGGCCTACGGTCACGGCGATTTCGCGGAGATGATTGTGGGCTGTCGTGAGTTGTTGGTGAAGCGTAACGAGCCAGGGTGGTGGGTTGTCAACGCTGACGATGCCCGTGGGGATTTGGGCTTCGCCATCTTCTTTCATGACGACGTCAAAGTCTACTGGGTTGTAGAGCACTAAGGTCGTTGTGGGTTCGACCGAGAGCATGGGAGTGTCGGGGTTGGAAGTCATGATGGGCAAAGAGGCCGTAAGAAGAGTTGGAAAATTGGTTCGAGAGGGAGGTAAATTATCTGTGACAAGGGCAGGTTTCTGGGCTTGGAACAAGTCGTTCAATTCAGCTGATAATTTACTTTGGTCTCGAAGGCCTTGTTGATCCTTTCAACCTCCATGAGAAGATCGGGCCTTAAGGCCTTCTTATACCAAAGAAGGTTGGTACGTACCGAGCCCTGTGTGCCAGGCATCGGCGCGAGTCTATCTAGTTCATCTGCCTACAAGTAGATCTTCTGAATGCCAGCCTTCGTCCAATTGCCCGTCGGTAATTCCGGTCGGCGGTTTAATTGATGAATGTCGCCGGCGAAAGTCCGTGTGGCATTCTGTCGGTAATTCCGGTCGGCAGTTTGACTGATGAATGTCGCCGGCGAATGTCCGTGTGACACTTGGAGACGGACAGTGGAAGGGTGAATTTGGTGAGTTGCTTGATGTTGTCGTGCTGGGGGATTTAGATTCAATAGTCTTTATACTCAAGATCCTTTACCCGTTCACAATGATGCCATTTGATGCAAAATTGAAGCGTGTGTAAGTCGGTGGTCCAAACCCCGACCGTTCGGCGTTATGGAGGTGCGGATGCAGTAAGCAGCGGGAACGGAAGGATCGACCATCTCGCACACTCATGATTGGACTATTTGTAAGCGCTGATTACCAAAGCCAACTTGCCTGAGTCCGAACCATCAACACAAGTCAAATGTTTGAAGTGCGAAGGTGCTGCTGTCAAGAGCTGGTAAGATCGCGCTAGGTAGGTATCCCGTCGAAGCATGCTGCCGTCCCGCGTCACTATCAATACCCGTCCAAATCTATCTCTTATACTCGCACCGTCCATCCGAGTTACATGTGCAGCCAGCGCACACCTAGTTCTGAAACGTATTAATGAAGATACAACTGAAAGGAAGGGAATAGAAGAAGTAAAGTCCTTAGTGCTGAAATGGACGTGCAATGGAAGCACTAACATTCCATGTAGAAAACTCTATTAGCACTAACAATTACTTGTATATCTTCCTTAAACCTTAAAGTATCTAATATCTAATGTCTACAACTACCGTCTAATCTCAAAAAGAATCCATAACCCCTATATTCGGCCTCGCTACCTTCGCAACCGGCGCATCCCTCAAACTAACCACCTTCCTTTTATCTACCGCCGGCTCTCCGATATAGACTCCTGTGCTAGCATCCCCCTCCTCCTTACCAAATATTGGTACACTGTGCCCACCAGCACCCGCTACTGCTTCAAACCCAGCATCGTATACCCCCTCATCCAAACCCAAACTCAAGCTCCTCTTCATCCCACCCCCACCAACTCTAATCCCAAGATCCAACTTATCATTAATATCCGGACACCCCTCGCACTTTTGCGCGCCATCCCATAGTTCCCATGCCAAGCATGTCTGCGGGATAATCGTCTGCTCCGCCGCATGCAAAGTCCAATACTGCGCGAGATGATAATTGAAAATGGTGGGTGCGTTGATAGCCGCGTAGAGCCGATAGCCACACCGAGCGCCCCAGCAGACCTGGGCCGAGGCGTCTACTTGACCGTTGTCGTTACCGTTGTCGACGTTTGCTTGGGCGTCGGCGTGGATAGTGGCGTAGGCTTCTATGCCTAGTTCGGCCTGTTTTTTGGGGGGCACGGGGAACGAAAAGGTTAGAGGTTGGCTTTTTGTTATTGTTGTTGGTATGGGAAAGGGTGAAGGCCGGGACAAAAAGGAGGGAAATAGGTAGTGAATGAACATACCGAAACGTCGGGAACGTCAATCGCCCATGTGAGTCCAAACGAGACGACCGGCTTCATGGTCACGGTTAGATGGCCGTGGGCGTCGACGTCGGCGTGGAAGGTCGGCTGCGGGAAGCCGCTATCGTTAGGCGCGGCCTTGTCGAAGAAGGAGGTAGCGCCCGAATGTTTCTCGGGTGGGTTTTGGGTCACACCCAGGGTGTTGGGGTATTGCTGGGTGTATTCCCACTCGGCTATCTTGAGGGAGACTGCTGCTTCACTGTTGTTGAGAGAGAGAGGGAGAGAAGTGAGATGGGTTAGTTGTGGCTCGGGTTCAGGTTCATATCATGATGTGGACAAGAAGACAAAGGGTGGGTAGGTAGGTACGTACGTGTGCAGGGTTGCTTCGCCGTCTAATTGCTGTATTTTGCGTAAAGAAGAAAGAAGGACAAGGTTAGTCTCAGATTCATCAGAGCTGCGTCATGCTTGTTGGCCGGAAAGAAGAGGGCTGAAAGGGACGGAACAGGTTGTCGGAAACTTACAGCTTTGACCCGCAGATTGGGCCCAATTGTCACGAGGCCAGGAATGCTAAAAGTCGCTCCAAACTTGTCGAGACCAAAGAGTTCCACCTCGTCGCTGTTGAAGGCCATTCTTGCAAAGGCCCAAAGGTTTAGCGTAGTCTTGATCTCGCCTTTGGATCGAAATAGCATGTGTGACTCTCTCCAGGAACTCATGTCGCCGAAATCGCCCTGTTGATGCGTACGTAAGTAGTCAAGGTTAGCAGAGGTCCACACCAAAGCAAGTACCTAATAAGAAGGAAGGAAAATGCTGCTGCCGCTTACAATCAAGTTCAGCTCAGCAGTCGTTTCGACATTGATATCGAGGTCAGCCCAAATCCTCATGTACATCTCGGTAGGGATACCCATCAGCTCGCATATCTGAGTCCAGCTAAAGAGGTTCCACCTCACTCGGTCATTCACCGAGTAAGAAGCAACCTCTAATGCTTCGTCAACCTTGGAGAACCGATCCATCCACCGGGCAAGATCGTATGAGAACCAGCGTGCATGTAGTTTATGTAGCTCATGCTCGGGTGTCGAGCGCCTGTCGAGCGAGAACTTGTGATCCAAAAAGTCGGGCCATGAACCCTCGTGGTTTCGGTCCACCTCCTCTTGCATCTCTCGCTTGACCACCTCAAAATCGGAGCGCGATTTGATGCGCCGTTTGTAATTGCCGGGCTGAGCTGCAACAATTTCCGCCCAATAACCCGGATCGGTCGAGTAATCGATGCGAATTTTGACCCTCTCATCGCCGCGCTTAACGATCGGGCTGTAATCGTAGTCATAGGTAAAATCATAGACGCGGGGTGTGGATATGCCTCTCTTTTCCAGGTGTTTGCCCAGTACCCCAGGTATTTCATGATCGGTTGACGGAGTCATGGAGACCGCCACGGCATATTTGCCCGGCCCGCAACCACCAGGCATCTTGACAATTGTGCCTGCTACTTGGCCAAGAAAGATGTCACCGCAGTTGCTGGAGTCGGATTCGTCGGTGCATACGGCTTTCACAGTTCGCCGGTCTTCATGGGGTCTGTCATCGCAATCGTAAAGTGCCCAATGTGAGCCGTCCCGCGCGCTAATGGTTGTTACCGAGTCCGGTGGTCCTGTTTTAAATAGGTAGCATCTGTCAGTTTGCATTTGTCTGTATTCTGCTTGGTAGGCATGCAGTGCCTGGTTTTCAGGTATATTGATAGGAGAGGGATCTTAGGTATGTTCGTTGTATTGGAGCTTACCCGAGATAATGTGCCAACCAAAACCGTTATTGTTGGCATCCTGGTTGACGTCCTTTGTCGATTTCACGCTGTCAATCTTGATGTCGTAGTTAACGTTGTAGTCGTCCATTGTATCTGGGTTATATGTGTCAAAAAGATATCTGTGTGCAAAACGACCAGTTAGCTTTCCAAGGTATCTCGGAGAAATTGGATCAGACTGATAAAACCAGCGGGATCAACCTACTCGAGGGGAACAGGAAGATAATCAGTTCGCTGTACGTGACCGCATCACGACTGTTGTTAGCATGTACGTTGTTATCCAATAAATGTTTCGGTGGATAGGGGGGGGGGAAAGCAATTGCGCTTACGATGTTGAGGTCCTCGGCCGGACAGCAGAGTTTCTCATCTGTATCTGTGAACTTATTGTGACAGTAGTAATCAGTGCAACCAGCTGTGATGTGGCAAATGTTCACTTCACACTCTCCTTCCTCCTTGCAGGCTTCCCGCGTCATGCCGCCGGATCGCAAACGACCACCACGGCCCTCAGCAACTTCGACATGGTATGCGGGGCAGGATTTTGCGTTTTGGCACTCGCTGCCAAAAGCATTGGCTTCTCCCGCCCAAAAGCATCGTTCTGTGGTCTGCACTCCTTCATCACAGCAATAAGGCACGGCATAGCCCTGATCACATGTATTCCTGGCATATGTCATGAGCTTTCTCCCTGTAAGAGCCCGACAGTGTATCGAGGTTAGCCAAGCATGCATATGAGACAGATTGTATTGGACAATGGAGGCCAAGTGAACCTGGGTACCTAGGTACCTAGGTGCTTGCAAAGATGGAAGGCTTGACTTGAAAGAAAGGGTTCATTCCTGACTGACCTTTAGGGCAAACTTTTGTTCCCGTGGGGATGCCTCTCTTCATCCAGCTCTCCAAGTCGCTAACGGCCCAACAAAAGTCGGATGCGCCACAGAGTTCCTTCCCAGATCGGCCGGTTTTACAGCAATACTTTGCCCCCGACATATCTCCTATTACACAAGAGGCGGGTTGTCCCTCAAGCATATAGTCTGCACTAGTCGCAATTAAAACTTCGTCGTACGCGCAATCGGCCTGGCCGCACCAGCCCAAATACTTGTAGGCGCCGTCGAGGATGCTGCTCTTCAAGGGTACAGCGTCAAAAATATCTGGAAGAATGTCTGGACCCTCGACAGCCCACCGACACTTTTCAGGATTTGGTGCCGCATCGATTGGACAGCAGAGTGCCTTTTCTAGGCGTTCGCCTTTGGGACGCCAGTTGCTGCAGGTCACTCTGGTCGTGGCTACCGTGCCTGGCTTAGTACATGTATGGGTACCGCAACTAGTCCACTCGCAACTCGACTTGCTCGGCTGCCAGCCGTAGTCCGCACCGATACCGTTTGCGTCCTTGAACCTGCCGGCGTCAATGACAGAGTACAGAGCGTTGTGTTTGTCGTCGTCCTGATCGATAGCCCAGATGAATAAGCCTCTAAGGCCTTGCTCGTTGGCAAACTTGACTTTATCTTTGAACGTATCCTCATCGTCAAAGGACAGCCAGTCCGTTTGGTTGTAGGTCATGTACTTGGCTCCGGCCTCTTTGTCGTAGGTCGGTTTGATGTTGAGCTCTTTGCGGATGGCCGTGATTTCATCGTACGAGAGGACACCGGGTGTTTTGGTGCAGGGTCCTGCATGTCCGGCGGACTTGAACTTGCACCCTGGGCCCCGGCAGTTGGCATCTTCCAGAACATAAGTGCGTCCATAGAAACCAAGGCCGAGATTGACCTTATTTGCTGGCACATTGTTGCGCCAGAGCAGATTGAGGGCCTCCTTAATCTCGGTAAGGTTGGTGTGAGCCAAAACAACATTGCCAATCGAGTTTTCTGGCGAGTCCCAACTTCCGTGGATGTCGTATGTCATCAGGTTGAGCCAGTCGATCGGTTCCATGAGCTTTTCGAGGTCGAACCAGCGCATGTACCAGTAGGAAGTTGGCGCAGTGAAGGAAATACCCCAATGTTTACCCGTCGTGCTTTCGCGGATATCGAATGCGTTTCGCATCTCTTCCACTAAGGTCACAAAGTTTTTGACATCTTCCTCTTTGCCACCTCTGTCCGGAGCACCAGGGTATCTAAAGATGATTAGCACAAGGTTCATGTTTTGGTGATGGGAACACAGCCATTAGAGGTAGTGCAGCACGGTTGAGACTTACTCCCAGTCCAGATCCACGCCGTCTAAACCGTGATCGGACATAAAGGTGCTGAGATTCTTGATGAACTTTGCGCGATTTGCTGAACTGCCTGCGATCTCACCCCAGAGAGGCTGGGTATCGGTGTCATTGTCACTAAAAGTCCAGCCGCCGATGGAGAGCCATATTTTGAGGCCGGGGGCTTTCTGTTTCATGTTCATGAGGTTGTTGTGGGCTTCATCGCTGACTCCCCACATTCTAACAATGTCGTAAAAGTGCGGCGAGATGTAATAAAAAGCCACGTTGAGATGAGTGATGGTGTCGACTGGTAGCCAGTCAGACCTGCGGGAAGAACCTGAATGGAGAAACCAAGTTGCAATGTCAGTATAAAGCCAGTTGCCAACGAACGTCTAATGGGAATAGAGGGGAATAAACGACTCACAGCCCTCGTTATTGTCAATGTTCCAAGCTTCTACGTATCCAATAACGAGCTTTGTGACATCACCATCACTGAGCTTGGTAGATGAAGGCTGTTCACAATTGCTTTGGCATCCATCTCCACAAAAGCCCTAAAAAGGCGAATGTTAGATGACAGCTAGGTCATGAGAGTTGCTGTTTCTTACTTACCTCAGTAGTACCACAATATCCCCATGGACCACAGCAGACATTCAGAGGACATTCCTTTCCTGGAGGATCTGCCCCGAGGCCACATTCGGCCTTTGCGTCACAGTTGGACACACAGACCTTGGCGTCGCAGTGCTCTGGTGTTCGACCGCACTGAATGGTTCGCAGAAGCAAGTTAGTGGACCATTACTGAATTGTGTTGGTAGGTACTGTGGAAGGGTGACGAAGCCGTGGTTTAGGTAACACTGAGGAGACCCAGAGCACTCGTTGCAACTTACAAAACCACTAGAGAGTCACAAGAAAAGGGTACCTAGTTAACAAACAGGACTATAATAATGGACAGGTACATGTAGCGGTGGTGCAGGCTTGAACTCACGAAGTTCCATGGCAGCATGAGCCATCAGCGCAAGGGACATCTTTGCTGCATTGTCCATCGGGAAGGCTTCGGCCCTTGAGTGACAACAGACCTATTTCCAGAGCTGAGGTCGTTCCGTCTTGAGGAATGTTGGAGGCTGAGATGTGGGTGGCCAACAAAAGGAGGGCTATAGCGGCATACAGCCACATGTGCAGACGGTGAGAAGCCATGGTTCGACACCATTAAGCCTTGTCTGCCCAAACGTGCGGAAACGAGAAGAGAGGAGTATCGGGAGTGCAAATGTACTTGACGCTTCTGTTTCCCCTTTTTCATTCTGATTCGGCCTCAATGTCGGCCTGTCGTCTAGTGTATGGTACGGGTATGTTGTCCTGAGCGAGTGCGTGTTTTCGACTTCAAGTTGGAGGGCCTGGACAACGGAAAACAATGCCGAGTGGAAACACAGCCTGGTCGTTGTGTGGCGACGATGTTGGGTATCCATCACGGAAATCAAAGAGTAGTAGTGTAGTTGTGTAGTGCCAATGTGCCTTGCCGGGTAGTTTGAGTGTGGTAAACAAAGCCGGCCGGTGGAGCAATCCAAAAGTATGGTATGTTACTGTATTGTATCGTAAAGTGCAATACCCACTGTGCCACTCCACCTCAACGCGGAGAGCGGTGTGTACCTTGCCTCAATGACCCTTTGCAGTTTCCACCCAGCTCCCCGGTCCCATCCCAGGAAGGAACATGTCAAGGGAAGTCACATCACATCACATCACATCACATGGGGCAACCTTCCAGTTCAGGTTGGTTTTGTAAAATTTCTACTCCCTCCGAGTCTGGTCTCTACCCTGGACCTCCTAGAATGTGTGCCACCCAATTTCCGCCAATGCTACAACGCTACTACTACCACTGCAGGACATTGAAGTTGCCCGACGAGCTCCGAGTCTCCGACCGACTACAGGTACCTACGTACCTCTAGTGTGGGCAAGAATGGAAGTCGCCGGCGGGCATGCATATGTCGGCCCTCGCTGTCTCGACCGGCCACCCCGTTCGGCGCATTTGTACACTACAACTGTAGAGCCCCATGTCTACAGGTATCATGATGTCCATCCGAGGTTGACAGCCCGAGAGTAAAAGACGCGCTACGGTGCGGTGCTTCCAAATCGGGGGTTGAAGGACTTTGTAAGTGTGCCTCTAGAGGTAGAGGTAGGAAGCACCCATACCTACCTCTGGGTCTACCTACCTAACTTTCAGCTTTCGTTGTGATACCTACAACAGGCACCGGTAGCTACAGGTACGGTTCTGGACGACATCAACAGCCGACCATGTACCAGGCTCACTGGGCGTCGCTGGCCCTTTGGGCTGTCCTCACCACCCTCGCCTTGGGCCAAAGCTGCCAGAGCATCGGCAACCTGAACGACGACAGCACCATCTTTGACAGAAACGGCAACGATACTCGTTCTCACAAGTCCGACATTAGAACACGCTCCCACGCTCACCTCCACGCATCCAACAGCCACACAAATAAACGGCATGCGGCCCTCCATCACTCGAGTCCCCGAAACTCCAGCCGAAGCAATATCGAGGTCTCTTCTCAAAAACACAGCAGCAGGGACAGTGGTTTACAAGTTGACATCGATGGCGACCGCATAATCTACTGGCACGAGTCCGCTCTCCAGTCCCACGTCTGGCTTGCGGCAACAAAGGACTCCAAGCCTGTCGGCGCTCTCCAGAAGCGTGCCCCTACCACTGTCAAGGTAATCAACACCGGCCTCACCCTTCCCGACTGTGCCGGATGCGCGGCCAAGAATGATGGTAAACCCCTCAAGTGGCAAGAATGGGATTGGAAAGAGATGAAACAACGCATGTTACCGGAGGCTGCATCCCAGCTCGACAATACGTGCCTTTTTTATACCGGAATACCGCCCAAAGGCGATAGCGGTGCCCAGGAGCTCTACGATAAGAATATTTTTGGTCAGTCGGCGCTTGCCACAACACTGGCGTGCAAAATGGACCTTAAAAGCATTTGGGTATGTTTCAATTCCAACGCCCGGCGGTGCATCATGTTGCCTTTTTCACTGCTGCTTCGTTTTGATTTTTCCCTGTATGCTGACGCAAAGACACCTCGCCTCCCCCGACTCCCTAGATGTTATGGCCCGGATGGAGCAAAGAATATGAAGATTCAAAGACCGATAGGAATCTGCCCAACTATTACGAAGTCAAAAAAGGCAGCTGGCTTGAGGACTGTGATCATCCAATTGACGGAGCCAAGCATCGATGGCAATACTTTGGAGCGTGAGTTAAACAACAGAACAAGGACCCCGAGATTCCCACCCTCCCCTCCCCTTCGGGTCGCCTTTATCGCATGAATGCTTATCCGTTGATAATTATCTACCAAACAGCATGTCCGAAGCCATGGCCAGAAGCTGCAGCGGTGTTGTCCGCGTCCTGGTTCCGACCCCCCAAAGCATTGGCGATGAAGTGTACACACGAATCTGGCTGTTCTACGAGTACGCAGCCCTGCGTGAGCTCCACGATCTGGGAAGAGTTAAGAGGCTGATTGCCATCGAGACGATGAAACCCGAGAATCAATACGAGTGAGTTTTTTTCATAAAGCAGTGTTTCCCTTCACCCCCCTACCTAGATATGACTCGACGCAAACGTGCAACCTTGTAGCTAACCTCTTTTTCACTCGCTCCCCCACAAAAAAAGACTCGGGTTCGAGGACGGCGAGTTTGAAGGCAAATCCTCAGCAGGCGAGGACGTATGGTATCCGGTGGAGCCCAAGATTCTACGCCAGCTCGACGCAAGCGATCCGGATTACCTTCAGAACCTGGGCGCCCATATCTATCAATTGCGGAAGCGGGACACCTGTCTTGGAAACCTGCAATGGGAAGCGGCTCTCGGACAGGATTGGTTTGGTTAATCGTGCCGTGGGAACCCCGTCCACCATATTGGCAAAGTTCTCGTATGGCGGCAAAGGAAAGAAAAAACCAGAACTTTGCACCTTTTTGTGGACCTTTCGAGCCTCCTTCAAACCTACCCTTTTAGACCTTTTAGGCCTTTTGCTTCTTTGTGGTCACGGCCTGCAAAGGCTAAGCTGACCACCCTCATCATTAAGGTACCTACACTACCCAGTCTAGATTACCAATTACAATCATCAAAACTTACAACTTGATCTCACGTCTTTGCCCTTTGAACCTTGTCTTTAAAATACTCTGCTTGCCGTGGAACGCATCCTTGAACGAATGCTTTTGCTTTACCACAACGGGATCCATGAAGTGTTTACCTTATTGTAGCCTCCGGCGGCTACCGCAGTACCTACCTTACTACGTGCAAGCTTTCAAGGGGATCCTTGACCGTTACCTACACGGCTAGTGACAAGTCGTTCTACCTCTACCGCTCCAAGACACAACAATAGTAAACAGACTGTTAACGGCCATTCCATTCCCTTTATAGTTACCTCTATCCAAGTAAGTACAACAAGTCCTTTAGCCTATCACGTCCTACTACAAAGTCCAACGCACGGGCAACTCCTCAAAATCTTCCCTTGAGGTTGGGAATCTCAAAAGCCCCCTCTCCCTTGGACGCATCCAAAGCATACTCCTCCGGCTCATCCCAATACTCGCTATCTAACCCTCTCTCCCTCAACCACGCCTCCAACACCTCGACCTTCTCCTTCCTCCCGGGCCGGTTCATGCCTAGCACGTCCCGCGCAATCACCAGCGGCGTTCTTCCTTCGTCGTCCCGCAACATCTTGGCGCCCCGCTCCAGCAGGAGCTTGACCATGTCCACGTCTCCCTCACGAACGGCCAAATGCAGCACGTAGCCCTTGCGCAGCCAGACCGTCTTCCGTCGGTCCGTCGGGCTCGGCCCTTTAATGTAGTTGGCCGTGTTGAGTGCCTCGCGCAGGTTTCCTCCTCCGAGTCCTCCTTGCTTGTCAGCGTCATCGAGCAACCAGGCTAGGAGCTCTTTATTCCCCTTTTGTCGCGCCGCGGCGGGTAGGAGCTTGAGTCGGTCGAGTTTGGTGAGGGCGTCTCTGAGCGATGGTGGTGGCGGGGTCGTAGTAGGCGTGGTAGTAGTAGTAGAGTTGTCGGCGACAAAACCAGACCCAGACCCAGACCCAGACTCAGAAGACCCCGAAGAAAGCGACGACAACGCAAGAGCATACCGTATAGCTTCCACCACCAACCCCACCTCGCGCGGCCTGGATTCCCGCGGCTGCGACGTCACTCTCCCCTGTCCCTGCACCAGACTCAACAGGGTCTCTACCTTGCCCTCTGGCGTGTCCAGGTATCCCGCCTCCTTGAATGCGTCCAACATGGTCTTGAGCGGCGGCATTTCGTGGCCCGTGCCGAGCAGTCGCGGGCCGAAATGGCGCGGCGAAC
>RAOC01000549.1:0-12280 GCA_009804845.1 Neurospora sp. FGSC 26637
CGAGACTTCCGCTGCCGCCGCTTCCTCGACCTCTGCCAGCAGCAGCTTTGCTGCTCCCACCAACGCTGCTGCCTTCCTCGGCAACGGTGTTGCTGCTGTCGCTGCCGGTGTCTTCGCCGCTGCCCTTCTCTAAGCGGTGCAGCTTATGAAGGAATGACGGACGTTTAGTACCTCGTTGCTTTCCAAAAGTTTACTTTTAGGTTTGCTTTAGATGCGACGGCGTTGACGGTTATTTTCAGTTCTTTGTATCCACCCAGAAGGACCCTCTGGAAGGCTTATCTGGTCCGGCCGGGGACCGACCAGATGATCAGGCATACATCGCGGCGGCAGCATCCACCTTGGACACAAGGCAACAAGTTGAAGGGAAGCATTAATACGTACGCAGACCGCTTGATGAGAGGAGGTCAGGTGTGGTTGACAGAGCAGAAATGGGCAATTTAACGCATAATTTCGGTGGCAGGAAAGTACATGAGGGGTCTTGTACGCGCGTGATTTGGTGCCCGTTTGGTTTGAGGATGAGAGACAGTCAAATACCCTTTATCTTAATTCATAGTTGTGACCCTCTATCCTTTGTTTGAACCTCATTGTGAGTGCCGTGTCTTGAAAGCTGAGGAAATGGGATATAAATAAGTAAGTCAGTTCTCTTTGGCTCGCTTTGTCGGCAACTGGTTGTTTATACAGCCCTTTGTCTGCTTTGAGTTTTTGCTGATAGAACTCTTTGGACAGGACCATACTTAGCAGAGATGGGGATTGTTTTGAAACAATGCGATTGTGAAAATAGAATTTCTATTTCCTGGCCCGCTTTGTCAGTAACTGATTGTTGATACAGCCCTTTGTCTGCCTTGGGTTGTTGCTGACAGGACTCTTTGGACAGGACCGTACTTAGCAGAGATGCTGATTGCTTTTAAACAATCCGATTGTCAACATAAGTAGCATCTCTGTTCATACCTGCTTGTTGTTTTATCATCTTGTTTCGATCTTTGAAAAAAGTCACATACCTTGACAAGTGCCATAACGGCTAATATATACTCACAACGAAAAAATGCCACCTAAAAGAAGAGCAAGCGGAGCGGCCCCCGGCCAACCAGCCGCCCAGAGACAACGATCAGCACCAGCAGCTCCCGCTCCCGCTCCCGGCCCCCCTCCTCCTCCTCCTCCTGCCCCAGGCTCCAGGTCATTCGATGAACTTCCGAATGAGATCAAAACGCAGATTATAGTCGACTCCCTGAGCATCTACGACAATATCTGCGCTTTCCAGCTCTTCTGCCCAGGCTGGAGGATCTGCAATTCGTCGCGAGGAGAACCCCAACTCGACGAAATCTTGAGGAAGCTAAGAGTGGACGTGTACAAGCCAGCGCCAGAAACACTGGGAGTGCAGTTAGGGGAGGGAGAAGAACAGTATTTTGGAGAGTTGGAGAGTTGGTTTGCGGGACACTCGAGGAGAAAAGTGCAGTGTCCACTCTTTAATGAGGGTGCACATGGATTTGATAACAAACACTGTGAACAGTGCGGATGCGTTCCGTTTGAAAAGGAGGTGCTGATGGAGGGCTGGGCGGCGTGGGATGCGGAATGGGAGGGGAAGTACGATGCATACGCAAGGGGGCGGGGAGAGGTTTGGACTGGGAGGCTTAGGGAGGGCATGGGTTATCGTGCAAATGAGCCATGGAACCGATTGGTTAGGCCGGCGGAGGAGACGGGTATCCATGCCTACTTGAACAGTATAAGGAATACGAGGTACGGAAGGTTTTTGACGAGGGAGGTGCAGAGGGAGAGAGCGCTTAGGCCCGACAGGTTGGTCGTTTTTCAACAAGGGCAGCGGAAGTACCTCGGAAGATTCACGGAAGGAGGGTTGGGAAGACGGGTGCGTAGCGGGCTCGAGGGGACGATCACTTGGGGAGATGAAATGGTCGGATTCTTGCCTTTCATCGAAGGGTTCACGGAGAGGTTTGACGACAACGGTTATTTGAGGTTGGCCACCGGTGCGCCGGCGTCCACGGCTGCTGCCGCTGCCATCAAAGCCAGACCCTTTGACCAGGTAAAGAAGCATCTCTCCCCAGAACCCCCTAACCAGGAGCCGTGGTTTCTATACAGACATGTCCGCCATCTCATGATCACCGGCAGTCCCTGTCTTAATTTTACTACAGGTATTGACTGGGAGCGTTTCGGTCCCATTCCTGACACAGACCCACCGGTAGGCACGGTGCTGGCTAATATGATAGCGGTCCAACGCCGTGTGTTTTTCGAGCACATGGTGCCATTGTACGTTGACTACCAGGCCTTGACAAATCTCGAGACACTCTACCTCGACTTGAGGAACGTTAGAAAACAGAGCCACGGCACCACGCTGTTCCAGATGAGAGAGGTATTAGGGCTGGCTCGAAGGCTCGAAGGAAAGAACCTGCGATTGCTCGTCATTGCCGGCCTGCGAACTCATGGGGTGGCTTGGTCGGGGGAGAGAGAGCTGGACATCGAGGAAACCGAGGGAATGGAGGTACAGAATCCCGAGGAGTGGGACGAGGTCATCTGGCTTGTGGAATTTAGGAGTGCGTTGAGGCCCGGAGGAAAGCTGATTCTGGTTGACGCGCATTCTCATCATTTTCCTCGCAATCGATATCAGGGATGGATAAATCCGCTGAACGAGCCTTGGCCCATGCCACATGCCGTTAACGGTTCTATAGAAATGGGTTGGTTCCCAGCTTTTCTTAACAATTTCATTGACAACGAAGCCAACAACAACGAAGCCAGCAACAACGAAGTCGACGACAACGAAGGTAACGACCCAATGGAGGAATTTTCGGACGAAGCATCATCGGAGGATTGGTAGTATGTCACACCCTACCCGAAGCACCCAAGAAAGAGTGTCTGGCTTAAGATACAACAAAGGCAACAACAACGACGCCAACAATCGTCATAATGCGTAACACATATTATATAGAAGGTTGGAAAGGTCAAGCAGTAGTATAGTTAGCGGTATATACAATCCATGACAACATCAGGATGTTAGATGAAGATATTTCTTGTGAAATGCGGGAGAAGCAAAAATTCCGTACGTAGACAAAGTGACTGAACAAAGGCTGACATAAACGTGGACTGTCACCCTGACTGATGTACTTGGTGATCGTCGTGTGTCTGCTCCATGTATAGTTGAATTGATGGTAATCCTTGGTGGTGATCAGTCAACGTCAACCATAGTGTTTTCTTGAGACAGGGAAGCTCTCTTGTCTCTAATAAGAAGGCAGACAACTACAGAGTTGCCATAACAGTTCATGGTTGAACCAGCATTTTGCGTAGGTAACCGGACATCGATAGGTTCGTCAACCGGCAGTTGCTGTTCGGGTTCCTGTTCCTGAGTTTGACATCCCGATTCCGAACTGATAGGCACCGTACATGACAGGCACACCATGTGCAGATGCTCTCGGGAGCCAGGGCGACCAATGGCCGTCAACTTTTAAATTCTCAATGGTCCATATACCAAAAGAATTGATCTCGAACATGGATGCCGTATGACTTCTGGAGGTTCAACTATCAATATGTGACAGGTGCCATGCAATGCGGGGAACAGCAGCTTTGTTCAACCCCAGTGTTTAAATATCTTGAGGTCAGACAAGATACCCAACCCTCGCTTCGGGTTCGAGTTCCGCATGGTCAGCTTTCGAGTGAGTGCATGACTAGGTCGTCCGGTCCCTTCTCAAAGCCTGAGTGTGGATGCCCAAGATGAATGAGAGAATCGGGTCGGGTCGGTGGTGGTCGTCGAAATGGAAAATGGTGCATCGAACATCGACGCGATAACCAGGGCGACCTTTCTTGTCCATTGAGGTCAGGGCCGTTTGGCGTGGACCGATTGGCTGTGGTGATGCCACTGGCCAACGCCGTCAAGGGGAATCTGCCGCATCCTGCAATGCTCATTGGCCAGCCGATCATATGGATGTCTTTCCAGTTGCTGAAGGTGCGTCGCCTGCTTTGGTGGCAACCACTCGTGAGAAATCACTGCAGTCGCACCTTGCATCTGCCATTTGGATCATTTGGACCACTTGGAGAGAGAGGTGCCTGCCTTGCTTTACGTGCCTTCCACTTGCGACGAGTCAAGCCTGCATTTTACTCACTCAGGCTGGCAGCGGTGCCGGCCATCTATCGGCTATCGACGTCCCTCCGACTTCCAAAACCTTCGCCGTCTTCCATCCCGAGTCCACGGTGCCAGGTTGGGTCGAGGTCCAAAATGCGTACCATACGCCCCTCTGACCCCTCGTCTGAACTTTGCCTTCGCCTTCATTCAACACACAGGCTCTCTCACTCTCCTTCCTTCACGCCCCGGTCCTCCTCGTGAAACCATACTTCGCCGGCTGACAAGGACAAGCCGCCGCTTACATTCCTCACCTCAACCTCACCTCTAGGGACGTCACGCATCTCAATAAAATCCCGGTAATCAAGCGACACACAGCAGTTGTGATGAAAAAAAGCTGCCTACAGCCGTCGCAAGGAGTCGTGGTTCGTTATGGCGCCTAGCAAGGACTCAAAGCGGGGCCCGAGAACCCCAGAAAGCAACATCAACAATAGCAATACGTCGAATGCCAACGGAGGAGGCGGCAATGCCAGCAGAGACTTTCGCCATCCCGGCCTTTTCTTGCCTCTCTTCGGCTTGCGCCTTTCTCCCCGCCATAGGCGCCATATCGCGACCGAGCGGGATCGCATACTGTCGGATCTTGATCGACACTCACACCTACGTCGCGGGCGGACGTCGCCCCCAGCATCTTCTGTGGACGTAGAGCTGAAGCCTTTGGATGATCGACAACCGAACATGAAGTTCGCTCTGCGGCCCGGTTCTGCAGTCGCTAAGCTCGAACAGCTCATCCGGCGCCGTTATCAAGACAAGGGCCATCCTATCGCCTCGGCTGCTCACTTCGCTTTTTATCTGGACGGCAAAGTACTCAATCCCGAGCATGTGCTCCCTCCCACGCCTTCCAAGATCTGGTACCGCATGTCCAGGTCTTCTGCCGAGGTTGACCAGTGGAAGTTCAGTCAGTATAAGGATGCGAACAACCAGCCAATTCCTCCAGAGCTTGCGACTCAACTCGTCCAGGCAATCGATACAGGCGCCACGGTAGGCGAGTTGAGACGCAAAATTGCGACTTTTATGTCCATCTCCGATCCGGACAGGGTGTTGCTGGTGGCCCGAGGCGGAACACGCCCTGGTCAATTGCAGGGAGACAGCTGGGTGGTCTCTGAAGTCAAGCGACACTGGCTTTGTTGTTGGATTAGTTATCACGTTGCGCGGACGAACGCATATGCTGTGATCAATGGCCTGGGAAGGCGCTACATCTATCATCCCGAGTCGCATTACTTCTACGATGGCATGAGTGTTAGGCGCTGGCAGCATCACCTTGATACTCGCCTGTTTCGGAATGTCCGCTCACGGGGGAAGACTGGTTTCAACGCCCACTGGTCAGAGCTCATTTTGACGCTCGACGATACGCGTGTCAGTAAGACTACACGCGTCTGTTGGGGGAAAACGTACGAGGTCGAACTTCCCGGCCAGACAGCCAAAATCTTTTCGACCGAGGAGGCTTGGCTCCTACCCGACGAGACCTGCAGCGTCTGCCTTGACTGCAAGAATTTGAGCCTCATGGCATACAAGATTGCATCTGGATGCGAGCATAAACCAACTATTTGCAATGCTTGTTTGGGTCAGTGGATCGCCTCGGAGCTAGAGACCAAGATGTGGAATCGGATTAAGTGTCCAGAGTGTCCCAAACCTCTTCAGTTCGCAGATGTCAAGAGAAACGCATCAAAAAGCGTTTTCAAACGGTATGATGAGCTGGCTACCCGCGCAGCCCTCGGAAACATTCCCAATTTCCGATGGTGCAAATCAGCCAAGTGTAGCTCCGGCCAGATAGATGATGTCAGATGCGTGCGCTTCAAGTGTAAGGCCTGTAAGACATCACATTGCATCAAGCACGACGTACCCTGGCACTCTGGCGAAACATGCGAGGAGTATGACAAGCGTAACATCCAAAAGAAGAACGACGAAAGGGCATCCGAGGCAGAGATCACCAAATCTAGCAAAAAGTGCCCATCGTGCAACAAGGCCGTCCACAAGTTTTCTGGTTGCAATCACATTACATGTAAGTTCTGAATCACCATACTCCCCCTCCTCATCTTTGCGGACGACCGGTTATTGACTGTATTTTTTTTGACAGGTATCTGTTCTCACGAATGGTGCTACATATGCCTCGCCCCGTTCCAGCGAAACGAACACGGCTTTCTCTATTGTCGTCACAAACCCGAGTGTACGGAGCGGGATCCATTCGTCGACCTGATAGACCCCCAGAATGCGAACGCCGACCCCCGGACGTTTTTCGAAGCCGCCCACCACGGGTTATTCCCGCCACAATTTCTCAGAAACCGCCTACGAGTTGTTCGTGGCAGAGCTGCCCGACACCATCTTGGGGCCGGAGCCAACGAACCAGGCCCGGGGCAAATGGGGCGCAACCCGATCCGCCTTCAACCCGACATGTTTCTCCCCCCTTGGATCCAGGAAGTAGACCAAGGGATGTTTGCGGGTGTTGCCGGTATCGCGGATCATGTTGCGAACGGTAACGGTAATGGTCGCGACCCCATGCACGATCTGAGGTTGTTGGCGCAAGATATGAGGGCAGCACGGAGAGAGCGGGCTTAGGTACTCCTTCTCGACGAACCTGGACTTAACGCATACGACATCAATCTCCATAGCTTCAGTGCCATGACCCTTGCCTCTCCAGATATGTGGGCGGCGTTCGTTGCCTATGAATGGACGCGCAGGACTGGTCATCCTCATCCGCCCCCTCCTGGACCCGAAGGAGCTCGCGACAATGATTTCGAGGAAGAGTTTTCTGAAATAATGTGGGACTTATGGTTCGACATTGTTGAAGAGAGTGAATTGATGGAAGATGATGATGAACCGGTGTTCTTTGGCCCACCTCGACCTCCGGCTTGGTTTCATTGGGTGGCTGGCCACGGCGAGCCGCCAGTCTTCCCAGCTGGTCTTCTACCTATTGGTAGCGAATTCCAGGTGGATGACCTCCTTTGGGACGGCGCATTCCTGATTCTCCCTCAGGGTCCCGTCCCTGAGCCACGCGATGTCGATGATTCAAGCGGTCCTTTCTGGGCTCCTCCCTCAGTGACCCCCCGTCAACATCATTTCCTCCCCAGAGAACATCGGACAGGCGATGAAGACGAACTCTCCTTGCAAATGCTAGAGGAGGGCACAGCTGAACACCAAGTTATTGATCCTCTGGACAATCTCTTATTGGATCGCCCCCCATGGGCTCCTGACTTCCCTCCACCTCCTCGAGCGACGATCCGTGATGTGGTGAATTTGGTCGAGTCAGAACCCCCCCTTCCTCCTCCAGGCTGGCAAACTGCGCTCACCCTCCTTCGGCCCTGGTTTCACGAAGCGCCGTGGAGATTGGAGCCCGCGACCCATATTCCCGAGCACATTATCGGGCAAGATGAGCTAGGGCTGTGGGTCGATGATGCTGTGGAGGTTCTGATCAGGCGCAACAGGACGCTGCTGCAGTTTATTAACTTTGATATTCGTCAGGAAATGACTGCTGCACCAGACGTGCCTTGACCTTGAGACATGCGTTGAGAAGCGAAGCTAAGCAGCCTGGTGTCTGAGTTGAGGCGTTCATCAAGATGGGGATGGCTCTTGGAAGCAGCATGGCCTGTATGGCATCGTAACATTTACCTGTTGCACCTGGAACTGTTACGAGTGTTATCACTTGAGCTTTACCCGTTTAGGTCAGGTAGCGAATGATGGACATCAAGTAAGGCTTTGACCGAACGGAGTCCTTGTCCTTGTCCACAACCATTTGAAGGATGGGAACTTGTATCTGGGTGCCAAAGAATACCAATGTGAGGGATCTTGTACATATGTTTTATTCTCCTGTTTGAGGTTGGAGCACACTGGAGATACTGTGTCATATGCTCCTGGGATGTATAATAACCTTTGGTGGCCATACTGAGCACAACTTTGAGTGCAAGATCTGGGCGTTCGACCAAGAGACGTCCAATGCTTCAGTACATAACTTAGCCATAACTTATATCGTCGTCCATTTAGATATGTGTAATATTCATAGCAATCCTAAACCTAACCATCGCCTTCACCTTGATTAACTAAGCCGAATGGACATGACCCCAATCACTCACACGCAACGTGTCCATCCGCATAAACCCCAGTTTTCCGGTTGATGTGCCATGGCAAAAGCGGAACCTCGAATATACCACGGAGTTCAAGATGTGTGTGGTCACGCAATAACTTTCGACGCAAAACTCGAAACCCCCATTCACCACGATCAAACACCTATGATTCCACATTCTCCTTTATAGGCGCATGAGCGGAACCAAATAATCACATACGACCATACCTACTGGAAAACTCGGGATCCCGTCCGCTCTCCTATAGATAAGCCAGTGAGGGGAAGGTTATCTATGGGAGGAGTTTTTGACAGGGGTTTAGATAACTCAGCCAAAAACGCCGCCGCCGTTTCTGGAACCGTTTTTAATGCTTTCGCCGCCGCCGTATCTAGAACCATTTTCATTGCCTTCGCCATCGAATATACTGTTCCACTTATACCAAGCCTAATTGAGTAGGCTAGGCATATACTATATAAGGTACTTACCCCTGCCATTTACCCCTAACACCTACTTTATATACTTAATACACCTAATTAGGAAGTATAGTTAGCTTTTAGGAAATATAGTTAGCTTTTAGGAAGTATAATTAGCTTTAGTAAATAATTTTCTCTATACGTATATTCCTTTAAGCAATTCAAAAGGGCTTCAAAATATAAATTACGTTTTTACTCTTTAATTTCCAATATTCTAATTATATTTATTGTATATCTATTCTTCCTAATTAATTCTACTATATAAATTACGGCTCCTACATTACAAAGGTTGCGTAGGTTTTTATATAAAAGCCTCCTTCCGAATTTTCTAATTAATTTCTCTTTTAAAACATACTAAGCTCGTAAGCTATTATAATTTAAAAGGGTATTATTTAAATCTTATAGTACCGATTGCACTCTATATATAATACCGAAAGGATAGAGTTATAAGAACCGCCGATATTATTTATTATATCCGACGCTGATAAACAGAGAAGAAGAGTATTTACTGATATTAAAGAACTTATAGTAATAATATATAAATATTCGCTTTATAAGAAGACTAAGGCTAAGCGAGAACGTGCGTAAACTCTATAGAATAAATATATTCTATCGTTTTACTATTTTCTTTAATTTTAGGAGTTAATATTATTTATTTATAAATTTATTATAGAAATATTATAATTAATACTAAAAGAAGCTAATAATATTTAATTTAATATATATTAGAATAAGAAGAAGTATATTACTATTTATAAAAGCTTTCTAGCTGACTATAAACGCTATATAAGATGTAAGCGTTTAAATATAGACGGTTTAAAGGAATATAAGAAGGAAGTAATAGTTCGATCCGTTTTGACTATTATTGTTTTATAGAAGTATATAATAGTTTAAATTAATAGTGTAGTATTTATGAACAGAAGGGATTAAAATTAAAATTAAAATTTAAATAATAATACCGAATGTTAAACGTTATTTAATAACTATAAGAGGGCCTATAAAGAGATTATTTAAGTAAATTTCCCCTTTACCTATATTAATATAGTATATTAATATTTCTTATTTTAATAAATCGAATTAAATTTTATATAAAAGTCCGACCTCTGACGTAAATAAATATTTATAAAAACTAAAACCATAATAAACGATATTCTACTTATTTTTAGTACTTTATAAAAACGTATAGACGATATACCTTATAATTTTAAATATCGGTTTACTTTTTATATAATAATATTTATAGTAAGTATTAGTTTTCGGTCCGGTACTTTAAAGAATATATTATATTAATAAATTAAATTACTTATCGTTCGCGATCTAAATACAAATCAATTAACGCTTATTACCAATATTACAATTAATTAAAATAAGCTATCGGCTAATAAGTTTAATAAAAGGGCAAATATATATATATTTATTATAGAGCTAGCCTATAATGTAGTTGTACTATACTAATTATATATATACTATACTAGAGCTGGTGCTATAGCCTAGAGCTATACACTTACGTACTAGTTACATATCCTAATTACGTACAGTCTCACGTGCGCGCGTACGAACTATCCTACTGGGCTCTCGCTTATATAGCTAGTCCCTTACGTACACTTCCCTTTCTCCCCTTCGTATAACAACGTATATATTACCTTACCTCTAACGGTACCCACTCGCCCTATAATAATATTCTTCCTTTTAATTATCGATTTGAACTAACACTTTACTAAAATTACCTTTTATATTACTATAGAATTATGCCCGACCATTTATTTAACTACGTTTGTAGCTATACGAACTTTACAAAATAATACCTTCGAATTAAAGTTTTTATCCTTGGATAAATTATTTTAACGTTTAAATTTGGAAGATATTAATTATATTGAATTTAAGTAGAAGGAAGGGATATAATAAAAGCCTATCTTTCCTTTAAAATACTATAAATTTCTAGAACATTTCAATTAGACGTAATTAGTAACGGGGAATAAAATTCCTCTCTGACCCTATACGCTACGAATCGGCGGTAGAAAGAAAATAGATAGTAAGAATAAATTTTACCTGTTTTCTTTATTAAGTATATATTTACTTATAATTTTTATACTAATTTTCTTTATATCCGCCGACCGAAACTACATTCTCAACTATAGTACAAATATATTCTAAATATTTTATATACCGAAGTATATATTATATAATTTAATATTAATAATTTTAAATTTATATTAAGATAAATCTAAATTATACGAACTATTAGCCTCCGCATCCTTATATAAGAATAATAAAATACTATTCTATCCGATAGTAATTATATTAGAAAAGTTTTAGAATTGCTAAAATATAAAAATATATTGCGTATAGCGTCGTTATTTCCGGGAAGAATTTAAACTTACTGCAAACAATCTACTAATAAAGCAACTTCTAACAAAAATTAGAAATTTTTAAGTAGGATTATTAATACTAAGTATTAAATAGTTTCGAAAATAGTACTACATTAAAATTAATTCCTTTAAGGCCCGCGGCTTATTAACCGCAAATATATTAACCCCTTTATAAATCCTCAGAAAGTCGCCTTCGGTCCTAATTTACCTATAGTAAAAATTATTAATCGATTTTTCAAGAATTCTAACTAAAGTACCCAAAAACGGCTTATAATACCGAAAATAATTATTGTATACCTAAATCGGAAATACTTAGAAGTAGTAGCTATTACTTAAGAAATTGAGCAAACAACCTCCGAATATAAAGAAGCAGCCTCCACGCATCCTATATATCTTATTTATTTAGAAAATTTCAATCGTCAAAATAGCCTCAATAGATACCATCGGACGAAGCATTTTACAATAACGACCTTTACACCTTTCTTATACCCCCAATTATCACGGCGAACAGTAGGGAAGGAATGTGACAAAGTAGTAATGACCCTACTATTGTATAAAGATCGAAAGATGAGGAAAAAGAAGAACTAGAATACAAAGCATGGCTGCGGCGCAAAGGATATACTATACGCTGCTAAGAACTATGCAGTTATGGGAGCGATGCTAACCAGCGGTTGAGCCGCGCCGTTACACCAATGTTAGCGGGAAGGGAATAAAGAGTTCAAAATCGAGGCGGCAAAGGAATAGAATAACTATATTAAAAGAGTATATAGTTTAATCAATACTCTGAATCTCTGCGAGCTTAACGTCAAACTTAAAATAATGGCTACAACAATCAAGTCCAAATCTACTCCTTATTTATGTAAGGATTCTACGAGGTATACACACAGGTAGGCCTTGGTGAAAGTTGTAATATTCGACAAAGAGGAAAAGGGAAGTCTGTGCCAGTATGGCACAGAGCTTACAGCTAAATACATAAGAGAGGTGCGGATATCGAAGGTGCTAGAAATGCCAAGGTCACAAATGTGGTTCGTGCGGCGCACCCCAGGAGTGCACCCAACCGGAGGGCAGGCCTGGCTTACATAGGGTTCAAGCCAGGCAGACACCCCTGGGCGCCAGCCTGTGACGAACGGCAGTCTGATCTGCCTAAGTAGGATAGCTGAAGGTTAACACTATCAGAAGACGTTCGGTGAAGCCAAAAGGTTCACAACAAGTATGGTAGCGTTATACTGGTCTCGGTGATAATGATCAATTGACTACTGTCGAACT
>RAOC01000550.1:0-12244 GCA_009804845.1 Neurospora sp. FGSC 26637
CGGGTCGCCGGGCACCAGGGGCTGCACGTCCGAGAGCACGGCGCAGGTGTCGCGGCCGTCGTACTGCGCCGGGCTCACGCCTAGAGTGCCCGTGAGATTGAAGGCGAAGTGGCTGGCGTTGGTGCATAAGGCGCTGTTCGCCGTTGCCGCCACGAGGTCGGGTTTCTGAGCGCCGTTTTGGATCGTAAACGTCACACTGTTGTCACGGAAGCCACCGCCGAGAAATTGCGGGCCCCCGTGGGAGCAGTTGCCGGCGCCGAAGGCCCACACCAGGCTGTAGGACGTCGGCGCCCCGTCGGCTGTTGTGTTGAGTCTCGAGACGTAAGTGTACACAAAGGTGGGCTCGTTGCTGAAGTTGATCCACTTCATATTCAGGGTAGGGTCTCTCGTGTGATTAAAGGTGCTATCCCAGAGCACCAAGTCAAAGTTGGGATCGAGCGACGAAGCCAGCGCCGCGTTCTGGAAAGCGAAGACGATGGGGAAGAGTGTCGACGGCGCGTAGGTGTCGTTGCGTGGGAAGATCAAGTCCACCTCGACCGTCGCCGGGAAGGTGGCTGCTCCAACCTGCATCGCCCAGAGCAGCACGGCTGAGAGGAACACTGACATCGTAGCACGGAACCAGCTCGTCGGAGAAGGATTGGTGATGATAGAAGAAGCAGCTCGTGAGGGCGTAGAAGGGGTACTACTACAACGAATAATTGATTGATGTAGGGGCACGCAAGAAATCTGCCAAAAGAAAAAAACGCGTGCTGAAGGCGGTGGGAAATGGTAGCGAAGGATAACTGGGAATCAAGGGAGACAGAGAGGCGAGCATAAACTCAATGGCAATGCGAAGTTGGAACAATGTAGTATTGTAGCATTCGTAACCTGGAAGGAAATAAAGTTATGGGCAGCGTCCAACGCCAAGCGAAGTCAAGTTTAGCTACATGCGGATAAATGCGGGATCCCGCCGGCCCGCGCCTTCCTGTCAATCTGTCATACTGTCCGCCCCCTCATCTCCTTGAGCCGCAGCGGGATCCAATCACGGCGTAGCTCTCGGCACGTGGCGTGGGCAGTCTCACATGTCACAGTAGGTCGTGCCTGACCCCGTCACCTTCAACTTCGCAGGCTTCTTGTCAGATTCTAGGGTAGCATTCTACCCAGATGTCGGTTAGATGCTGGAGTCCCAGCCACTTGATCTCCCAACGGACTCGGTTCGCCAACCTCCGGCTGCTGTGCTGACTTCCTCTCCGCTCCCGTCCTAATGTACGTACTGTCGCCAGCGCCGTTCCTCCGAGGGCAGCAGAGACCACCCCAGTCCTTGCCCATGTCCTTGCAGGGCCTTGTTAATAATTCAATGTTAACGTCACGTCTACTAGGTATCCTCAAAGGGGACCAACGTTGGCTTGAATCCTTCACGGCGAGGATACCCTACAGATGCCATGTCTGTCGCCATCGACACATGGCGGACGACATCTGGGCTCTCGATGCCAATTTCTGGTCGCATACATGATGCAGCAGGTGTCGTGAGGAGATGCCACGGAGCAGTATAAATAAATGGCTCTGATGCGGACCAAGCTACCCCGTCCACGCCGGCCTCTGTCCTCGTCTTCGCCGTTTGCCCTTCCTCCTTCGCATTGCTCTTGCCGCAATCTTCTCTGTAATACCTTCGCAGCCACCCACGGCACAATGGGCTTCGCTTCTCTTCTGATGCTGGGCATCGTCCCCCAGCTGGTCGCGGCACATGTCCTCCAGGCCCGCCAGAGCGTGTCCTGCGACTTCGCTACTGCCGCCAACAATAGCGACACCTGCGCATCCTTTGCCGCCGCCTGGGGTATCACCGAGGCCGCCTTTGCGAAGCTCAATCCCGGTTTCTCTTGCCCGGGCAACCTGATCGCCGGCACGGAGTACTGTGTCATCGGCACCGTGTCCACAGGCGCTCCCACTACGACCAAGACTGCCGCCAGCACC
The DNA here is from genome assembly GCA_009804845.1 of Neurospora sp. FGSC 26637. Taxonomy (NCBI): domain Eukaryota; kingdom Fungi; phylum Ascomycota; class Sordariomycetes; order Sordariales; family Sordariaceae; genus Neurospora; species Neurospora sp. FGSC 26637. The sequence goes on from RAOC01000550.1 coordinate 1,951, forward strand.
ACAACCAAGGCCGCTACCTCAACCACGCCACCCACTACAACCAAACCGACCACTCTGCCGACCACCCCGGTCTCGCCTACGGGCCCTTCGCCTCAGATGCCCAGTATCACTAGCACATGCAACAAGTTCTACCAGGTCCAGTCCGGCGACAGCTGCTGGTCCATCGAACAGGCGCAGGGTGTCTCTGCCTCCGACTTCATGGCCTGGAACAAGGCCGTCGACGCCCAATGCGACAACCTCTGGCTGGGCTACTACGTCTGCGTCGGCATCAAGGGCGGTTCCTCTCCCCCGCCTACAACCACCAAGCCGGCCAGCTCCGCCCCGACCCCCCAGATGCCTAATACCGTCAGCAACTGTAAGAAGTTCCACAAGGTCGTGTCTGGCGACGGCTGCTGGGCAATTGAGCAAGCCGCGGGCATCAGCGCCTCGGACTTCGCTAAGTGGAACCCCTACGTTGACGCCGCTTGCGACAACCTGTGGCTTGGCTACTACGTCTGTATTGGTGTGTGAGAGGAGATCTAGATACTCCTACGTCTTTAGCATTTGGACCTTGAAAGAGCCTTAACGCTATCTATAGCTTTCCCTCCCCCCTTATCTAGTAACCAGGGATGGGGTTTTCCATCTTGGACAGCAAATAATACATTCCAATATATTCTCAACATATTGGCCGACGTCTGATTTCCCACGGCCCTCAAAGTAGCCCACCGTTTGTATTCTCCGTCAGAGCCCTATCACTAGACTAATGCGCGTTGACAACGGTTATCTTGCATTAGGCTGCTCGTGGTGCACATCTTGTCTACGAGCGCCCCTTGCATGACTGCCGCCTCTGCTAGACCACGTGGGTCCATCTGGCTCTTCCTACAAGCCGTGGTTGTTTGAAGGATCGGGCACATATGCACTGCACCTCTGACGTGCAGGGGTCCAATCTTTAGCGTGCCGTCCACACAGTACCATGTTCCTGGCCATCGATGCAAGGGTCGGATCTCGGTTGCGGCAACAAACTTTCTAGTTAGGGCCGATGTTTATTGCATCCCACCAATTGAAGACGTGGCAAGCTCTAGCTACCAGTACAGTTGATCCCTGTAGCCCATTCCCGGTTCTTTGGATGGCCACAATTAACCGGATGTGACAACTACCTAGAAGCTGAGCTCGGTCGTTACTTGGCAGACTGAAGCCGAATTTGCTTCCAATCCGTAGTACTACTTTGCAGTCCATAATAAGGAGTAACACTACCCCGCTCCCACTCCAAATCTACACGCACCCTCCCCCTTCTGAGACACTTGACAAGAACTTTTCAGCAAAGCGTAGTAACCTCTTGGAAATTGGTATGATAGGAGATCAGCCTCAGATTCATTTGCAAACCTTCATTACTTGGTCAAAAAGCCTTGTCAGGGTCTTATGAGATGCTAGTTGTATTTACAACGCCCGATTTCTGTAATGTACACATCATAAGTGCAAAGGTTGACCCTCGGAATGCCAAAAGCCCAGGAGATGGATTGGAAAAGGTGGAGAAGACAATTCTATATGGACTCTTGGATAGAAATTGCTCTGCGTGTGATAATCTTGGTATTTTGATGGCCGACAGGGTGCGTATAGATTTGGGGTGGGTGCGGGTAGTGTTAAATCGATTGAGTCGCTATGGCCGTGTTCGTTCCGGCTGTAGTGCAGTAAGGGAAGCTCTTCTAACCCTAACCCAAAGCTTTTCTGCCACCAAAAAAAGGCTTCCGTTACCGTAGTACTGCCGGAACGAACACGCCCTATTAGTTCGAGAAAAGGCGTACATACATGCCCCAAGACCAGTCCACTTTCTGCGTTGCGTACCTGTAGCGGAGTAGGATCATGTATCAGGATTACATACGATTAGACAACTTTAGACGGGCGTCAAATCCGTCTTCTCCAATAGTCGGCCAGTTGCTCAGGCTAGCTCCCGGTGCTCAGTCGTGGCTCAGGTCAAAGGGGCAGGTGGCTCAGGTCCAAAGAAGGAAATAGGATTTGGAGAGGTTGGTTTTCGTCACAGACTGTCTAGAGAGTAAGGGAGTAAACACAAGGGCATGATGAGTGCGCGGAGAACCAAGCATAAAGTGAAGGGTAGTGTGCACGGATCTCGCCCAATAATGAAGAGACGGAGATGGGTGGGGGGGTAACAAACTGGAAGAAGGGGTTGTGAGAGAAACCATTCCAATACTTGAGTAACAATGCATAGCAACCAATGGAAGAGCGGTGTCTTCTATTCAATACATAGCGTCATATGTAGAACTCGCCCGATGAGATCAAACTTGGAGAAGAATCAAGATATCATGCCTCTAACGTGAATGTTATTTTAACCGGAGTAGATGGAGCCAAATAATGGCGAGGACCACCATTGCCAGTGAGGAGAACTAAGGTACTCTACCCAGATAATAATGATAACGGGTAGGCACTAGTCTAGCCTAAGAGATCTCTAACGGATTTCTGCTACACGGTACAACGCGGCGATGAGAGCAGCCTGACCGTCGACCAAGGTCTGTAACGCCTTTACCTTCTCCTCAAGACCGTCAACCAAGGCCTCGAAAGCTTTGACTTTATCATCAAGAGCATAAATCATCCTGCCAGAAACATCTACTCTTCTCTCCAGGTCATCGAGTCTATCGAGATTCTTTTCCGCACGCTCAAGGCCCTTCTGCGTGTCCTCCACATAGCTGTTGACAACACGAACGTAGAAATCTGGTAACTTGATGTCCTTGATCATCTCGTCGAAGTCGCCCAAGCCCTTCTCCTCAATGTAGGCTTTGGTCCTGCCGGCAAGTGGGAAGCTTCCCGCCATGGGCGGTTCAATCTTGGCGCCGGACGCGGCAGTCAAAGAATGACTGTTGTCGGATGTGGAGGACATTTTGATCCTGAATCTGGGGGATGTAAGGTTAGAAGTATGTTGGGAGATGCGTGCTGAGAACCTCGAATACCGTACGTACCGCTTGCTTGACGCGATAAGTTAGGTAGAGGTAGTTTCCTTGGAGATGGTCGCTTGGTAGCTTTGCTCTTGGATATCTCTAGTAAGAGAGTGTCGGTGACGGAAGCGAGAAGACGACGGAAGACAGGAAAAGCGACTTGGTCTGAAGAGGCAGCAGGAGAAGAGTAACGGTGACCAAGGCAGCGTAAAATGAAGAAAGGGAAGACAACTTGAAGTGAATAAGGCCGTGTTCGTTCCCGCTGTACCACGGTAGGGAAAACCCAGTTTTTGTGGCTGTAAGGTGCAGTCTTACAGCTGCACTTTTTGTGTTCGGCTGGATTTCAGTAAAAATGCAAGTCGCTAACGCTGCATTATCCCAAATCCATACATCTGACCAATCAAAGGCCCAGATTCCTTACGTACTGAAATGGCCAGATTTTTAACATTTTTAACAGTCCTAGACCCCATGTATAAGGCTGCAAGAAGCAACAATCTCAGCGCACCTCAGCGCACCTCAACGCCCAAACCCCCTAGAATTATAGCGCTCCTATTCTTACAGCCCAATACCAACGAATACAAAGTAGGTAGTAAGGAGCCCTCAGTACAAAAAACTTTGGCTTGCATTACCGTACAGGGAGTGCAGTTGCGGACCATGTACGGTAATGCAAGGCCTCCTCTACCGTACTACAGCGGGAACGAACACGGCCTAAGGTAGCGGCGAAGGAACGGACTTCCAAGTTCCAAAGGATAGATCCGGCAGGCAAGGGAAATAAACAGCCAAAGCTTTTGGCGTGCAGGAAGGAGCAAAGAAGAGGCGGGTGGGGGAGAAATGGCGGGGGTTGAAGTTGAAGTTGGGATGACAAGTTTTGCGTACAGCTGCCATCGTCCTGGAGGCTCACATGACGTATTTCCCAAGTGCCTACCTAGGTACCTACGGCAGGGCAGATCTTAGTTTGATAGCGGCAGACGGGAGAGAGGCAAGTTAAGTGATGCGTGTGGTACTGACAACATGGAGACAGCCTGCCCACGGAGAGGGACTACCCGACCCCTTTATAGGTCTCTGACGGCGTTCTGTAGATGTTTGAGAGATAACTGGTTGAGTCAAACTGGGAGAGTTCCAGTTGTTGTGTCAATTGTGTGCCGTACTGGCGTCACCGGTAGAAACAGCAAGTCTTTCCACACTCAACTCAAGGCTTCAAGCAGAGAAGCGAATAACCGGGAGAGCTCCTTCCGTCTTGACAGTGACATCTCCGAATTTCCACACTCCTCTGTATCAGGCAGGAGGTATCTTGGCCGGCTGAGACGGGAAAAACCCGTCCGACTTGGAATGTGTGTCTGACAGGGCGTGCCTTCCGTCTTTCAGGTAGATTTTACAAGTGCAAAAGTCGCCGTTTTTGATGTTGTTGGCGGTCGGGTGGCCTGAGTTAGAAAAGTGACCGACCAGCAATTGAATGGCGTTGAGCAGAGAGAGAAGAATGGCTTTGATTAATGCAACGCATTATTGAGGGCCTTGATCGACTGATCAGGAAGCTTGAAGAAATTGCACATAACCGAAAAGAAGCAAAGAAGCTGTCGGCTGCGACAGCGGTCACCCCTGAATCACCAAACAAGAGCTTGCCACATCCGCAACACTAAAAAGGGGTTTGTTTACATGCAATAGTTGCGTCGATGCAGCTTGCCTCAAACGTAGTTGTTTTGAAGCCCTTCAAATGTCGAAAGCGGGTTTAGCTCAGTTGGGAGAGCGTCAGACTGAAGTCCACTTCACTCATAAATCTGAAGGTCGTGTGTTCGATCCACACAAACCGCAAGCTTTTTGTCTTTTTTCTTTTCCATATTCTCTTCTTTTTACCCCTCTTCTCAACTGTGATCATCTCGCCATCTTTTTTTTATCTTTCGCACTCTCCCATCTCGTCCTCAGAAAGCCCTAACTAGGTAGCCATGGGTTACTCAACAACACACCCCTCCCCACCCTCCACCCTCCCCCCCTCAGGAAACATCCTCTTCCCAGTAGCCACCTCCATAACCCGTCCACTCTTTCTCATCACCCTCTCCACCGCCTCCAACAATTCGTAGTCGCTCCCCGGCGCACCCACCACATTCGCAACAACAGGCAAGTACTCCCTCCTCCCCGTAACTCTCGACTGATACTCCGCCTCTCCAATAGGAACCACCACGTCCGGCGTGCCCAGAATCGACGGCAAGAAAAGCTCGTCAACAGCTGACTGCGTTTCCGGCGACGGACTTGGTTCGTCGCGGTAGTTGGGCTTGACGTTGGCTATAGGCAAGACCACTAGAACTTCTTTACCTTCTATGCCCTGACCACGGTTTGTGAAGAGAGTTTTGTGAAGCCAGTTCTTGTAAACATTCAGTCGTCTGGCAGCTTCCTCGTGTTCGGCGCTCGTGACAGCTGCACCGAGGGACTAGCGGCGTTGGACGAAGGGGATGACGTAGGGCTTTTGGCCGTTGTGCTTTGCTGCGTAGGCTTGTCGGAAATTAGACGTGGAGTGGTAGAAGGAGTAGTAATAGGTGCGCGTGATAACGTCGTGGAGGTATGAGTCGAGGTTGGGATCAGTGTCGGGCGGGTGGGTGTGTTTCCAGACGTCACGGATGGAGAACTGCGATATGGTGGCGGGGAGACGCAGCCTCACGTCTTCGATGAAGGCGCGAAGAAGCCGTATTTGTTGGGGGTTGGTGATGGAGAGGAAGTAATCGGCTGGGCAGAGGATTTCGTATCGCTTTTGCTGATTCTTCTTCACTTTCACGCCATAGTCTTGAGCTGAGACACGAGGTATCCAACAACCCAGAACCCTTTCCAACGTCCAAAAGTCCCGTGCAAACACGCAAGGCGTGTCGAAGCCCGGCCAGGTCTTGATCATTCCCTCGCAGTCTACCAAGTTATGACTCGGTCTGAACTGCCACACCCCATTCGCCATGGCTGGCCGTCTTCCGCTCCCACTCGTATCACTTCCAATCCCAACATCCACCCACTCGTACGCCGCAACGGCCGTCGCGCTCCCACTGCTACTACCTGCAGGCGACTGGTACCCATCGCCCCTCGGGTTGAAGCACGTAGGGAAGTCAACAGCATCGAGGGGTTCTTCGCGGGCAATCATTGAGCTGAGCTTCGTCATGCCGAGGATGTGCGCACCGTCTTTGCGAAGAGACTCAACAACTGTAGCGGTGGAATTTGAGGGTAGGCTGACATCGTAATAACCCTTGTTGTTCAGGGAGGTTCTGTGTCCTTTGAGTTGGAAGAGGTCTTTGACCACAACTCGTAAGCGTGGAGGGGCCTGTTCTTCCTACTTCGGGTGCTCGCGACGGAACGGCTATGCTTAGGGAGCCATAGGTACTTCCGGAGGTAGAGAGCTGGTAGTAGGGCTGTTGATCTGAGCTATAGAGTGATAGCAGGTTACTCAGTATTCTAGGCCATGCCAACGACTGCAACGAGCATAAGAGGGAGGTTTTACCTACTTTGATAGCTTTGGCTTAAGACCAGTAAGAAAGGTACCGTGCGTGTCATCATACAGTCGGTAAACTCGTCTTAGTACACCGTCAAGGTACAGATATGGGCCAGGGGAGAGGTGTTCGACAAGATGCAGCTCCTGTTTGAATTCGACCCATTTAGCCCCGGCTCGCTTGAGGAAATCAAGAGATTCGGTTGGAAGAACGTGGTCCTTGGCAAGGTCAGTAATGATGATGCCATCCAGGAAGCCTTCCCTGGAATAGACATCACATAAAGTATCCAAGACTCTCAGGTAGCCCCGGAGCCAACTAGGGGTTATTGGCTCATCATCCTGGGCGGCAATCACTGTGATGAGGGAATAGCCAGTGGCGTGGTTGGAGCTTCTCTCGAAGGGGATCTCGTTGCAGGCCACGTAGCGTCGTGATTTCCAATTGAACACAATCTCCGCATTGACAAACGGGGAGCAAGTCGTGCCTGACTGGCATATCAGCGACATAGATGTCTCAGACATGTCCATTTTCTGCACACATAGCTTGTTGTTGCACAGCTCTAGTGTTGAAGATGAAGAAGCTAGGGAGTTGAAAGTAATTATGAAGGAAGGGAACGGATGCTTACAAGGACAGACGACACTGAATCTCAGACAAGGGGGCGGCCGGTTGGTCCACAGAAGGCAGGGGTACAGGTCGTGCCGGGAACACAGTGTGCGAAGGGTCCAACGTAAAACGGAATGAAAAAGGGTCTGCCCTTGCAGATCACATTCAATGGACTGTGCTGACCGCGGTCTGTTGGCAAACTTATACCTATTAAGCCCAGCAAAAGCAAGCATTACTCAGTTGATGGTACTCGTGGGGGTGATATGAAAGGGCTTTACAGGATCATCTTGAAAGCTGGATCTCTGTCGTCCCCAGAGCCTTCGTATTTCTCATACTTCCCAGCGGCTTTGTCCTTGTTGATCTTGTTGCACCAAAGCACATTGGCGAGGATCCTGCAAAGTGTTAGCAAGCGTGCTCTTCTACCCCACCGCACAACCAACACTTACGCAAACCAAGCATAAACTAGCAGACCAAGGAGGATCGTCTGCCCCTTGTGATACAAAGGTCTATCCTTTGGAGGATAAACAAAAGCTGAGATGAGCGTTGGTCAGTGGACGAACTCAGATAAGACATATGCCAATACTTACTAGCCACAAAACCGCCCGCGTTTCCAATAGCAAGTTGCAAAGCTGAACTGGTAGCTCGCTTGTAGTGCCCAGCAGAATTGTTGGAGTTCCAGACGAGAATGCATGGTATGCTGCTGTACATGCCGATCGCCATCAAGCATGTCATAGCAAAACGAACTTGGGCAGAGGCGACATTGGCGATAACGGCGTAGCCAATGATGGCAATGGGAAGAGTGAAGAGCATCATGACGCCCCTGAGTTTGAGGCGATCAGAGGCAAAGGCAATGAGAACTGCAACGTGTGTGTTAGCTGTCAGTTCGACAGGGGCAGGAACCGAAAGATATCGACAGTACGGACCTGTGACCGGGGTGGCAACTGCGTATGGGATAACCGACCACAGTTGGGTCTGGTTGGGGTTGGATGTGATGTTCAGGTCGTTGAGGATGGTTGGGAGCTGGGGCTTGTCAGTACAGGTAATCTTGGTCTTTTGAAGATGCAAAGCGCAGAGCGGCAAACCCACAAACAGACCAAAGCTGTAGAGCCCAGCCCCAAGGGCAAAATATGCTGAACCTGTTAGCCAAACTTGGATGTTGAAGACGCCACGGCGAACTTCAGACCACTTGAACTTTTCCTCTCGTTCCGAAACGGGACTGCAAGACGAGACATGTTAGCTGAGGATAGCTACCCATACATTCTGTCCGCTGTCTTACTTGAACCTATCCGCGGTATCTGCGCCGGTGGCTCCTTGAAGCCTCCTTGCAGCGTATTCCTTCTCCTCCTCGGTCAGGAAAGGAGCAGTGACTATACTTGTTGGAAGCAGGAGATATGTCACCATACCCACCAGTATGGTCTGGAAACATAAAGATGTTAGTCTCGCCCTTCACACGGTTTGCACTGGTGCCTGGAGTTGAGCTCACAATCAAGCCTTCGATGATGAAGATCCATCTCCAACCTTCCAACCCACCACGTGGACCAATAGCCGAGAGCCCCCGTGCTAAAAGACCGCCGAATGCACCCGACAAAGAGGCAGCGGTGTAGAAGATGCCCATTCGCAGCGCCATCTCCTGGCGAGTATATAGGCCGGAAAGATAGAGCACAATGCCTGGAAAGAGGCCGCCCTCGGCGATGCCCAACAGAGCTCGCACGCCGAAGAAGCTTCCAAAGTTCTTTACGAATCCTAAACACATGGTGATAATGCCCCAGATGATGGTGAGAAAGGGCAGCCAGATCTTGGGTGTGACCTTTTTGAGGACCAGGTTGCTCGGAAGTTCACTAGTGAAGTGTAAGTGATGAACCAATACAGGCCTGTGTTGTAAGCGACAGTGGCATACATTGCAATGTATGTGGCATAGAAGACTGCCAGACCCTGAGTATACTGGGTATTGGAGAGGCCAAGATCCTTTTCGAGACCGATAATCCTGGCGTTGCCGACGTTGGCTCGATCGAGGAAAGAGCAGAGGAAGAGGAGGGCAAGGACAGGCAGGACTCTGTGTTTTTGTGGGTTAATGAATGACTTGGAGATGGATGATGGACGGAATCAACTACCTCGTGTCCATCTTCCATAATATCCGTCTCGTCATGTTGCGATGGTGCTCGCTGTCGGAGACGGTCCTCTCCATCTTCTCAGTGGAGGGCGTCTCACCCATCTTGTCGGCATTCGAAGCATGATTGTTCGAAGCCATGTTTCGAAATGTGAAGTTCCGTCGAGTGTGAAAAGGGTGAAGATGGCCAAAGTTGCCAAGGTGGAACAAGCTTTTATGTATATCATCTGAAGGTGACACGGCGACGATCAAGCGCTGTTCCTGATGCAGATCAATAGGCTAAGCCTGGATCACTGCATATTGATTGGTCTTGTCTCACTTTGGAAGCTCCGATTCTGGGGCAATGTTACGCTTAGAGGTCGATCAGTAATTACGGTCACCAGTAATTTTCATAATTACTGTCAGGGTAATGAAAAAATGACACCATTTTTTCCATCCTTACGGCGCAACTCCTTTGAGACCCATATTTCCAGGCACCGAACGCTCGTGCCCAGGCGCGCCTGGCTCTGGGCGCTGGGTGCACGGACTGGTGCACGAACCATTGAAATAGCGGTAATTACGGAAAATGGAAAATTACTGCAAAAAATGCACCACCAGTTCAGAGTTCAGCTGAGTGGACAGGGAGAGCGGTGTACGACCAGCGTTAACTGTTTGTGGTACTGCGAGCAGATATCTTTTCCGGAGCGGTGTCTGGGTCTTTTGCGGTTCCAGTCTTTTGTTGTACAACGGGAGTTTGTTGAGTTGTTGAGGCTGGCTAATGCTGTAGGAAAGGTATTCAGTTTTCAAGGTCGCAACCATAGAGGGAACCCCAGGTCTGAGAACAGGGTAAAAACAGGCCCATATTGTACAACAGGCTGAAATGCACCAAACAGGGGTCAAACATGGGGTTTCCAGCCTATTTTTTAAAATTTCTGCGAGGCTAGCGAATTATGTGCCATGCACGTGTATGTCGTCGGATAACACCCTTTTTTAAAGTCTAATAGTGTTTTAACCCTGAACATTTTTTTTAGTACCAAAATGGATAATAAGTTTAATTAGATTTTTTTAGCTCTAATATTGTGACGAACGGCAGTCTGATCTGCCTAAGTAGGATAGCTGAAGGTTAACACTATCAGAAGACGTTCGGTGAAGCCAAAAGGTTCACAACAAGTATGGTAGCGTTATACTGGTCTCGGTGATAATGATCAATTGACTACTGTCGAACT
>RAOC01000551.1:0-11868 GCA_009804845.1 Neurospora sp. FGSC 26637
GAGGAGACGGCGGGAGCACCAGGGGCACCGGGGGCACCAGCGGAGGGAGCGGCGGGGACCGAGGTGGCGGGAGGGAAGGCCTCGGTGATAGGGCAGACAGTGACACCGACGGGGACGACGATGGTGGTGACCTGGCCGATCTTGCCGGAGCAGTCAGTCACGGTGGGGGCACAGCTGGTGATGGTGGAGGTGGTGGTGGCGTAGATGGTCGAGGTGGTGAAGCCAGCGGGGATCGACTCGATGGGGACCGAGGTGATGATGCCGGTGGGAGCGCTGGCGGAGGTTTCGGTAGCGGTAACGGGGCAACCGGTAGTGCCGATAGCGACAACGACGGTGGTGACCTGGCCAATCTTGGCAGGGCAGTCGGTCACCTCAGGAGCGCAGCTAGTAATAGTAGAGGTGGTGGTGGCGTAGATGGTCGAGGTGGTCCACTCCTCAGCGGGGGCGGAAGTGACACCGGCGCCAGGGGCAGAGGAGATACCGCTCTCAACGGGAACGGAGACGGAGGCAGAGGGGACAGCGACGTTGTTGTCATCGGTAGGGCCAGCAGTGACATCGGAGATGATGCTGGAAACGACACCGCTGGGGGCGACACCGCTGGGGATGATGCTCTTGCTGGCAATGCCGGAGGGAACAACACCGGAGGGAACAACGCCGGAGGGAACAACGCCGGAGGGAACAACGCCGGAGGGAACAACGCCGGAGGGAACAACGCCGCTGGGAAGGATGCTCTCGCTAACAACGTCAGAGGGAACAGCAGACTCAGTAGCGGAACCAACAGGATCCTTGGTAATAATCTCATCATCAATAGGGTCAGAGGGAACAGCAGACCCAGTGGCAGAGACAATAGGAGCCTCAGTGGAAGAGACAATAACGGATTCAGTAGCGGAACCAACAGGATCCTCGGAAATAATCTCAACATCGCAAGAGTCGTCCTCAGTAGTGGTGCTGCTGATGATCTCGGAGCTGCCGCCGGAGGGGATAACAACGGGGGCAAAAGTGATGATAGAAAGATCAATAGCGGTAGAGGAGCCATCGGAAGGACCCTCGGTGGCGGAGGGGACCTCGGAGGGGGTGGTGTCATCCTCGCAAGCATCATCGGTGGTGGTAGGGACTTCGATGCTGAAGCTGACGCTGATCAGGCTGGGCTCTGTGACAGAAGCAGTCTCGGAAACGACAGCGGACTCAGTAGCAGAGACAACAGGGGCCTCGGTAGAAGAGACAACAACGGATTCAGTAGCGGAGCCAACAGGATCCTCGCCAATAATCTCAACATCGCAAGAGTCGTCCTCGGTAGTGGTGCCGCTGGTAGAGGAAGCAGGTTCGCTGACGATGACGGAGGCAGACTCGGAAACGGTAGCAGAGGTGGTGGTCTCGTCCTCGCAGAACTCAGCGGTGCTGACAGCCTCAGAGCTCGAGCTAGCGGCCTCGGTAGAGGAGACAGCGGGAGCAGAGGTGATGGTACTCGCAAGAGTCACAATACCCTGCTTGACGCACAGTTTCTGACCGCTCTGAATGGCGCAGGCCGCATTCATGGTAGGGTTATACCTGATGAGCTCGGTAATAGTGATGCCATAGTTCTGGGCAATCAGATAGCAGAATTCACCAGGAGTGACGGTGTGGTAAGCCGTGCAACCGATGGCGTTGGGAGCCGGGGCAGCGGTGGCGGGCTTAGCGGTGCCGTGGAAGGCAGTGTTGATCGCATCAACGAAGGTCTTTCCGTCGGTCACCTTCTGGCCGTGATAGACATCCCAGATCATGGCACCACCGAAAGAGGCGCGGGTCTTGTAGGTGTTGATGAGAGCGGCAGCCTTGACGGGCTCGATGTAGCCAGAGTCGGCGGCATCAGAAGAGCCAGGAAGACCGATGAAGAGCTTGGCGTTCTTGCTCTTGCCGGTGGCAATGGCCTGCTCCCATTGGAGGTAGTTGAAGCCAGACTTTGAGGCAGCCGCGCAGCCAGGGTTGTTGTAGAACTGGATGAAGAGGGCATCGAACTGGGCGTTGGCAATGATGGACTTCATCTTGAAGTTGGCATCATCAAGCGGGCATTCGGGAGCGGCGGTAAGGAGGTACTTGCTGTTGCCGTTGTACAACTCGCGAAGCTTCTTAGCCAAGGCGACATAAGCACTTTGGCCGACTGCAGTGAGTTAGCCAATGGTCACTTTCTGATTTTGACTCTCCAACCCCACATTGACATACCTGAGCTGAAGTTGACCTCAATATCCAAGTCGAAACCATCAACCGAGACGTGGTTACCAGCGTAGTCAAAAGGACGGGGTCCCGTCCACTTGGAATCGTAGGGTCCGAAGGCTCCCCACAGGAAGCTAGCAAACTCCTCGCCCTTGGCATCGCTAGACAGAGAATAGTAGCTCGAGCCCGTGACCGCAGCACCACCGACGGAAAGCAGAACCTTCTTTCCCTTCTCCTGGCAGTACTGAATATCCGACGCAATGAGGGTGCACTTGCTGAGCAGAGGAGACGCCAGGTTGGTCAGGGGGTTCGTGAAGTAGATGGCATCGCAGTGAGAGCCGAAGTTGATGCCGGGGTAGTTCAGGCCGGACTTGTCCTGCTCGGGGGAGTTGTTGACGAAGCCGATGGTAACGTAGTCGAAGTTGACCTCGTCGCAGTGATCCCTCAGCCTAGTTTCTCCATTCTGTCCCCAGTAAACGTTGACCTTGGGCTCTGAGACGGCGTGGGCCCGGGCGGTAGCGGCCAAGAAGGCCGCTGCCACAAGACTTTTGTGCATGATGATATCAGCTTTTGTGTTCTGAAAAGAATGACTATACCCGTGAAAAGGGACGGTAAAGAGTGTATGAATGATATTATCTCAAAGAGAGGACGCAAACACAAGGCTTGCACGGCTGGAAAGCACGCCGTTTGGTGATGGGGTTGAACAGGACCAAAAGGGACGTAGGGAGAAAAAAAAAGAAGATACAAGAGCCGGATGGGTGGGCAAGCTTACCTTTCATAGTGCTTCCGATCTTGCACGGGTGTTGAGGGCTAGCGTCCCGAGTGTCCACGAAGAGTCTAGCTCGCTGGATTCTGGACTTTGTGACGAGATGAGCCAGGCCCCGGTCCAGCCAAGCGCCCAAGCTGGGTCAGCGTGCCGGTAAGCCAGCTTGGCCGGGCGACAACTGTGCAGTTCGACTGTCATAATGTAAGTGGAAATTAACCACGTTTTCTGGGGTCTGGGGACAGAACCGTGCATGTCTTCAGTCAGTGCTCTCGGAGAACCGGGGCGTTTCCAGTTCAGAGACGACTACGGAGAATGAAGATCTGCGATGCGGTACTGTGAGGCAACTTTGTGCATAAAAGAATCGATACTCGCTGAACTGATTGTCTATACCTACATACAAACATGGTGATGTTGTTTTCCTAGAACCGTAAGGCCAGCTCGTGAGGACAGCTGAGGCAAAATGGGCTGAATGAAGACCGAGGATGTCGACCTTGGCTGTGGTAATTCCTCCCCTCCTCGTTCTTTCCTGAATCTCCTCTCTCGCTGCAATTTCTGGGACCGCCTTTTTAGCCTGGTGGGTGTGCTGCCTGGGCTTCTAGCGCTGTGCTCAGAAATATGTTAAGCGGATTGACAGATTCAATAGCTCGAGGGGAAGAGTCTGAGCAACCCTGGCGGCCTTCCCTTTCCGATCAAAAGGTTGCATCGAATGGTGGGCTCAAGGTAGGATACCCCTGCCAAGACTGCAGTTGGTGATTTTGGGTGCCATCCAAACCCCAGTCTGCGTGCTGGTCTAGCCTTCTCGGGCCCTTAGATTCAGCAACAACTTGCTTCGGACTTGATGGCTTGATGCTGACGCCGGCGTCGTTGTTCAGTGTTTGTGTTTGTGTGAAGGGTCGTTGGGGTCGGTCTAAAATCGGAAATTGTACCTGAGATGGCCAATTCCCCACTACCCGGTCCCTTATTTTCATCAGTGGATCCCCCTTAACCATCCCGTCCGCTATAAGTGTGAAAGCCACAATGCTCGGGACCCGTGTTCCGGCGAAAAGAGGCGTCCACCGACATCCCACGCTGTGTAAATCATAACAGATATTATATTCGTGGTATAGATTGTTGTAACATGTCTTCTCTCCATAGCGGTCGCGGGATATTATGCATGGATAAGTTGGGGTTTCTGTGCCCTATGCATGCCAGTCGCACGTGTGATTCCGGACTTTCTTTTGATGCGATGATTTGACAGCCGAAAAATGTGGAAGGGGTCAGGCGTTTGGGCTTCGGCCCAGAATAGAAACACTTGCGGACAATCCGTGCGGCTCTTGGCCAGACCGCTGATCAGTGGGCCGGTGGGTCACCGATGTCCGTTCCCCGGATCGGTCCCACTTTGCCGGAATCACCACCGAACGTTTTAGGCGTCTAGTGGACTCCAGCCGCGTGCGCTGTCATCTCTGTGCTGTTCCGACGAGAATTCGAGCAAATCTCTGTCACTTAGATCTCCGGTGCCCAAGTCTCCATTCGCATCTTGGTTTGTCGTCGTCTGGGGCCGGTCTCTCAGCTCGATGCCCCTGTCTCCGTTCTCGTCTTCGTTCGGCATGTTCGTGGGCGTCGTCCTCGGGGGCAGGTTTTCCAGCTCGATATCGTTGTTGCTGGTCAAGTGTTTTTGGTTAGCTGTGGGTCATCGAGATATGATAGGTATTGCAGTTCACAAAAAAAGAAATCGACTTACTTTTCCGCGGGGTTCCTAGCTCTCTTTGCCCAAATCTCAGCTACCCTTGCCCGAATCCATCGCCCATATACCTAAGAGAACAAAAAGATACTGGCGGCTCCCCCGAACATGACACATAAGACAATCACACCAACTTTCCATGACGGCACAGGCGATACTATCGGGTACCCTCCGTATTGTCTGGCATGGACTTCCGAATCCTCAGCCATCGTGCCGACGAGATGCAGGGCTGTTCTGGCAGAGAGGGTAGCACGGGTGGCAATTATATCGACAATAGAACGACAATAAACGTCGAGAGTTATCAAGTTGCTGTGATGGAGTGATGGATATAAAAGTAACGACTGTCGTGGCCAAGAAGACGATGGATGAAATGACGGAATGAACTCCGAGAGACAAAAGTTCCAAGTTGCTCTCGGGTAGGGGAAGACGGGCTAAAAAAACAAGACAGACACGTGACGGGCACCACTGGGACGAGGGGCGCTTCCCCAAAACATGCAGATGTGAAAGGAATGGAAGGGCCGGGGTTTTAGAGGGTGAAGGTGCCTTCCTTCCATCTTTTTAGGAGGGTACCTTAGGAGTGCCTGCGTGCTGCGTAACCTCGTAGGTCGAATCTGGAAAGAGTGAAATGGCTTCCGAGCTAACTGACCTCTTTCCCTCTTCAGTTTTTCTAGGTACCTCTAAGCATCTCCAGAGTAATGCGAACAGGAACAACAAAGAGAATGTGCGCCAAGTACTTTTACACCTTTCTGAGATATCTTGCGTCTTTGATGTGGGAAAAAGAGATAGAATCTTTTTTTAAAAGAAAATTATCAACATGTCACCGTCGATTACATACGTCGCCCTCGTTTGGGTTAGCTGGTGCCCGTGATTCATGACAATACCTAGCATCAACAATGGTAAACCATTATCCCTATCTGCGTACACTATCATCATAATCCCCACTGCCTTCCAAGTTCCTCCTTAAAGAATATTCGTATCTTATTAAATCACCGATTCGATCCAAAGCCTCTTCTTCGTCCACGTCACTGTCCTCGTCGCTGTCCTCGTCGCTGTCCCAATCCTCAGTATCATTCCACTCACCCGTCTCCTCGTCCTCTACAGTCTCAACGCATTTCACAATCACTTCCATCTCCTTCCTCATACCGTTGATAACATCCTCCGACGAAACTACCGGCGGTATTGTTTCCGGTCCGCAAAGTTCCATCAGGAAAGCTTCGGTCTCCTCAGGAGCCGGCAGTTTGCTGTGGGCAGCCATGGCCATTAACGTGCCGTCTCTGCAATATCGCCCCGGTGTACCGAAGGGCTTGGTGGTTCTATAGCGAGCCCAGATATTCTCCCACCCTGCCCTTTGCTTATCCCTGATTCGAATTAGGGTGAGCATGAACCGAAAATACAGAAAACTTGTACTTGGGCGGTGGTCGTTTAGGAACTCGAGTTCCTTCCCATCGATCGGCGAATCTTTGATATCGGATGATATGATATCAATTTTCCACCTAGTGATGGGTGATTCGGACGGATCGACTGGGACGATAACAATGTGGTACTCGTCGAACCACTTCTTAAGGTAGCGGGTCATTAGCAACGAGTTCGTTGGGGTGTCAACTTCGTGCGCCATCTCGCCAAAGAGGTGCTCCGGGATGGCTCCATCATCAAGAAAATACGGCACAATATGCGCCGCCCTCTGATTCGCCACATAGCGCCCGGTGATGTGACACCAAGTGGAGTCCTTCACACCGTTCGGCATTTCATATCTTCCTCCGTAGTAGTCCTCGGCCTTTCTAAGCCACATTTCGGCACGCTTCTTTCTCCTGTCCGGCACTTCCTGGTCCTTAAACATGGCATGGACCACGTCGCTGAAGGCGGCTCCATGGTCGTTCCCGGGGAGCTTTGGAATCAAGCTGTTCTCCATATGTAACAGACGAGAGTGCTCTTCCAAATGAAGGCTGGCAGACGCCAACCGTTTCTTGGCATCCTTTATCAGCTTGTCGCGCTCCGTGGAGGTTAAATGGGATGCCTCGTCCCATTGAGACTCGAAAATTGTTATCTGCGGCAGCCAAATTCATCTCCAGTCTGGCGATCCTCTCCGCCAGCTTGGTGTTCTTCAAAAGCTTTTGGGGATCATGCAAACCGTCTGGTGACTCTCCAGTGATTTCTTCCAATAAGCTTGAGAGTCTTTTTCGCATCCTCCGCCGTTGTTTGATAGTCTGTTCCTCTTCATACCTGTACCGGTCCATTAGGGAGGCTTGACTTGGCAGTAGAGGTCCGGGTAAATAACAAGCCATTGTATTCGTGGTGGATGGGAAAGAGCAGAGAAAGATCCTGTTCGAGTATGTGCGAAGAAGCGGAATCTACACAACAGTTAGCAACAAGGACAAAGTTGTAGAATGCAGGTGGTTTTGGGAAAAAAAAACAAACCGAAGCGCGTGTGTAGGTGTCTTGTAGTACAGATACCTCTAGGGACCTAACGAAGGGTGGTTGAATCTGAGAAGGATCAGAAAGTAGACGGTAGGTAAAATGCTTAATTGATGGTTTGATGGGTCGAGGAGAAAAGGGGTGCCAGTCTCAGCTAAACTCTGTGGAGATCGAAAGTTGGACTGGAGGGTATATTTCGAAGGTCACAGACGGATCGCAACGAAAGAACTGGGAGCGAGGTACTTTACAGGCAGAGAAATCTTTTAGGATGGGCCACAATATTTATAGCAAAAGCTCTGCCAAATTGACTCATAGACCGAGAGAAAAGAGGGGATGGCGTAATCCTGCAATGCAGGAATTCTTCTTCGACGGACTTCCGAAAGATGTAATGCATGAGGTACTTGATGCATTAAATTGTATACCGTTCTCCGGACACCTCGGGTGTATCGTAACTCCTCTTTTGTCATATCACTGGAAAATATATATCCCGAACTGTCCCAAACCTCACAAGAACGCATTGAAATGCCTCGGCACGGATTGAAAATGCATCAACAAGATGTAAATGGACATACTCAGCATCGGAATTGGCATATTCAGGACAGATTGGGCTTTGATCTGGGAGCGAGACACATGAACTAGATATGAAAACGCCTAGAGAAGTTGACGCGAGTTCTCGAGCTAACAAACAAACCAGTCCCCGCTGTCTTCTGGTCCTCCTCCTCCTCATCACTTTCCTCGTCACTGTCGTCTTCTCCTTGGTCTTCGTTCCTATCCTCACCACTATCCTCATCATCCTCGTCGTCATCATCCACTCGTATTATTAACTCGTTGAATCTCAGTACTCCGCGAACTTTGTCCTCGTGTGACATAACCGCCGGTATTAAGTCCGGTGGGCAAGGTTCCACCAAGTAGGTTTCGACCTCTTGGGGAGATATGAGTCAGCCGTGGGCAGCTAAGGCATCAATATGCCGTCTTTATTGTAGAGGTACCGGCCCCGGTGTAGGGAGGGCCTCGTAGTCTGGTACCTAACTTACAAACAAGCTGAAAACATGCATCTGAACCTACACAAGAGGCCTTGAACTAAACTGAACAAGTCGAATACACTACGCTCCTGCCAAGTTCTTGTCCGTCTTCGGTTTATGTTTGAGAACTTTCGCCCGGCACCCTTTCAACTTATCGCATCCGCCTCTCTCTCTCTCTTTCCCCTGACAAGTTCCCCAACGTCCCAAACCAAGAACTCGAAACGTCTCTTTGCCGTTGATACGCATACGGAGCCTCCAGACTGATATTCCGTGTCGTCGCATCCACCAATCTTATCCCGTCCGCCTTGTAATCTGACAACAGCGTTACCTCCGCAAGCCTACCTCTAGCCTCCATCTCCTGCACCGTCTTCGCACCATCCAGAACACTCGCAACCGCCGGGCCATTGGCCAAAATCGCAATCGAATTCGTCCCCCAAAGCGGCAATGGCTCCTTCCTCCTGCTCATCAACACCTCGCCCTGCGCGGCCCCTCCGCCACCCGAGAGCCTAGCTCCCCACCACCCCAACCTCCACGACCAGCTCGTCGACCTCAACGCCGTCAACACGATAAACGATATCCCGACCAGCTAAAGCGCGTAATGCAGTGTGATCCACCACCAGTCTATGTGGTAAACCGGTTCCAGATATTCCACGCTGCGCACCTCGTTGATGCCGCCAAAGACGGGGTTGTCGGCTCCGTACTCGAAGGCGTCTGTCAGGTTGTCCGCGCCGCGTCTGATCCCGTTGGTTAGACCCTGGGCGATGCTGGCCCATTTTTGTTTGAGATCATCTGTCTCCCAGAATACGCGAGCGATGCTGGGCGAGAACCAGTTAGAGCGGAGGTCGTAGTAGCCGTTGATGGGTTTCCAGTTGTCGGAGAGGGAGACAGCTGCTGCTTCAAAATCTTTTGAGCCCATTCCTCCTGCAGCCGAGTCTGAGCAGTTAGTGAGCGGGGAGACACATGTCGAGAAGGTCCGTTGCATAAAAGCGCTTATGCCGTCCACGGCCACTTGGCTGATGTTGTACACGTTATGGTGGTTATCCAAATTGAGACGGAGCGAGAGGTCGGTGCGTGGGAAGCGGGAGAGGCGCGGGTGGAAGGCGATGCTGTCGTTTTGAGCGGCGGTGAGGTTGGAGAGGCCTTGGAGGTTATCCCCGTCAAGGTCGAAGGTCCATGATTCGGGATCGCGGACGAATGGCGTGTCTTCTATGGATTCTTCAAAGTAAAGCCCGCTGGTTACGTTGGCGGTTGTTATCTGCTTTACGCAGTAGTAGAGAGCGCACTCGATTGCTTCGACTTGATTGCTTTCTTGGTCCGGGAGCAGCTGTGCGGGATCGGTGCGGTGTCTGATGATGCTTTGAGACCAGATCAGTGTCTTTGCTTTCTGCTGCCAGTCCAGTCTGTCCTGGGTTATGACTTCGGCTGGGTTTGCTGTGCCTTTCATGGTCATAGGAATGGAGTTGTCAAGATACAGGTCATTGGGAAGACTGTATTGGACGATGGGATCACCGCGCCTAGTAACCACACTCCTGGCGCCTTTGCTATGACTGAGACTAATGTTCAGCTGCTTGCCCGGGTCAACCTTTTTGATGAGAAGCTGGTCGGTCAAGTTCATGCAAGAGGAACAAACGGCCAGAGTCTCAAAGTCACCCTTAAAGGGGCATTCGCCATTTGGACATCGGAATTTGGTTTGTTGCAAGACTGATTCCAGTGGCTCCGCGATGCTGTACATGATAGCCGATTGCATGGTTAAATCGGCTTCAGCGTCAACGACTGCGTAGATTGTCGATGTTCTCGCGCCTTGTATCAGTATGGCTGATCTGATCAAATACGTAGAATCTCAGGAGAGCACTTGAAGAAAGACTCACGGGCACCACCATCTGAATCTGTTTCCCTGAGCACGTACTTGCTTCCCCGAGAGTACTTCATGGCCCTTGAGACGGAAGCGCCTTCGCCGTCAAGATCTTCACGATATCGAGGTACTTGGCGTTACTTGAGCAACTGCTGCGCAAAGGGGTCCATGGCGACAGAGAGCAGCGTCAACAAAGCACCCATCCTCACAATCGAACTATTATCTGCGTTAAACCCTACATCTTCATGAGACCGGGATAAAAAGAGACATGCAAACACCTACATGCGCTTCACGTTCTTGTCCACAAGCAGAATCAAACTGCCCAGCGGGCCACGGCTGGCTGACGCGATCCGATCAAAGTCAAGAAGACGCCGTCGCCTGGGCCCGGAGAAGACGATCCAGTTCCACTGTCCGATGGCATCGCTGATGGAATAGAGAAGCGTGGCTTTGGTCGCGGCCGAGAGGACGGCAATGGCGGTGTTCAGCGTGAATTGCTGCTTGTCGTCAACAGTTTTCTTGTCAAAGGCTGCGAGTAAGCCGACAAGCGCGGCGAGAAAGCAGAGAGAAGTGACCAGAGATATCGCGTAGAGGGACCAGGAGCGCGAAAACCAGCTGTTTGTGGCAGGAGTGTTCTCGACGTTTGTGACCTCGGTCTCATCCTCCATCAGTCTGGTTTTGCCCTGTTGTTGTTCTTGCTGCTCCATGATGGGACAGAGGTGACCGGTTGTTTAAGGAGCGCCCCGGCGCGTGTGGTGTTTACTTCATTGCTTTCATTGCCTTGAGAGTTGACTCATCAGCTCGGTTTGTTTACCCTTTTGAAATACCCATATTCACCCATGTTGGATCGTCATCGTTGTCGTCAACCGTGGCGCGGGGGCAAGCACTGCCATGCCAGATGTTACAGCATGCGCCAATGTAACCCCATATGTTGGTAAGACCAAAGTCCTGGGATGAAGTTAAGAGCTAGGATGAAGATGGTAAGTGATCTGCCTACATACCTTTTTGATAGTTGCGAAATAGCAAAAGTGGTCCATCGTTGGAATTTGCTGGTAAGATTGGTGCTTAATCTACCTCGATGCAAACGTAGGAAACCAGAGTTTATAGGGCTGCATTCTGATTTGAACAGGTACATACGGCCATAGATAGTGGAAAACTCGGGATCCCGTCCGCTCTCCCATAGATAAGCCACTAATCGGAGGACTATCTATGGGAGCCGTTTTTTGGATGACTCAGCTGAAAACGCCGCCCCCGTTTCTAGAACCGTTTTCCCATTGCCTTCGCCGTCGAGTGCACCGTTCCACTTACGCCAAGCCCAGCTGAGTAGGCTAGGCATACTGTTGGTGGGTCCGTGCCCTGCCCAGACCACCACTGTCTAGCCTTCCAGACCCTCCAGTCTCTCATCCTCTCCATAGAACACACACATCAATCAACCGTATACACGCTTGCTCTTGTTGGTTCGTGATCTCACACATACACTACACAAGGTACTTACCCCTGCCATTTACCCCTGACTCCTACTCCATATACTTAGTACTTCTAACTGGGAGGTGTGGTTGGCTTTTGGGAGGTGTGGTTGGCTTTTGGGAAGTGTGGTTGGCTTTTGGGAGGTGTGGTTAGCTTTTGGGAAGTATGGTTGGCTTTTGGAAGGTGTGGTTAGCTTTTGGGAAGTGTGGTTGGCTTTTGGGAGGTGTAGTTGGCTTTGGTAAACACTCTTCTCTGTACGTATATCACTTCAGGCGAGTTAGAAGGGCCTCAAGATATATATTGCGTCTCTACCCTCAGATTCCCGACCGAACCAAACAAGCACACTTTTGTCCCATTCTCATTGCATTCACTGTATATCCATTCTTCCCAGTTGATTCTACCGCATGAATTACGGCCCCTACGTTGCGAGGGTTGCGTTGGT
>RAOC01000552.1:0-11782 GCA_009804845.1 Neurospora sp. FGSC 26637
GCTGCCGCGGCGTTGGTGGGGGACGCGATGCTGCTGGGGCCGGAGGGGGTGCTGACTTTGAAGGTGCGCGTAGCGGGGGCGTGGTGTGGGCGACGGTGGTGAGACATGAGGGGGTGATGTTGACGAACGCGAGCGGCTTTGGCTGCTAGATCGGCTGTGGAAGCGGTGGCGAAGATGGACGAGGTGGAGGGGGGCAGGGATGGTCCGGAGAAGGAGGTGGGCGAGGGGGACCGGGAGGATGGGGAGAAGCGAGAGCGGAGGTAGCGGAAGATGAGACCGATGTCGAGCGCTTGTTCCCATTCGTCTTGGGTGAAGGTTGGTTGTTGGGGGAGAGAAGGGGTGGCGGTGGGTGGTGCTGCCTCTGTAGTTGAGGTCACGTCGGACGGGGCCGGCCCGGTGGACGTGGTAAGTTTGGAGGATGTAACTTCTGAGGGAGCGGGAGTGGCAGCCGAGGCCTGTCCTTGTTCGGAGACGACAGGGGCCGTGGCGGGCTGGGTCATGGTCGGTTTGAACTGGGGCATGTTGGATACCACATCGCTGTCTGTGCGGAAACCATCCTTGGATGAAGAGTCGTTGTTGGTGACGGCTGAGGCCTCGGGAATTACTGGTAGGCCGGCGTATGGGAGGGGCATTTGCTGGACCCGGGTGTAGGTGGAAAAGGCGCCGGGGTGGGGAGAGGTTGATAGTTGGTGAATCAGCATCCCGAGTTCTTTCGCTATCCGGTTTAGCATGTGCAACTGCCATGTCGAATCCTCGGACGTTTGTACCTGTGAGTCGACGTTTATAGTCGTGGATGCCGTAGGCGTAGTGGAGAGCTCTTCCTCGTCAGGGAGAGCTTCGCCAAGGAGGATGGCGAGTAGCCTATCGTCGACTCCTATCAGGTTGCAGATAGCCTCTCTTGTCCGCCCTATTATCCCTTCGCTTGCTTCCTTGTTGATGGCCTCTTTGAGCGTTTCCGTGCTGGCGGACTGAGCCTTGTATTCGTCATCGTGATCATGCCAGTCATCGCTTGCGAGGCTTGCCGCATCGTCTTGCTCGAGCTGATGCAGCACGCTCGCGGCCTCATCGCCCGCGCTCCTGGCCGAGTTTACGGTGCGTAGAGAAGTCTGCGATTGCCTCCTCCTTGTCTCCTTTTTGATTCTTTCGAGCAACAGCTTGCTCTGCTCCAACCGCCATGCCTCTATCCTCCGGTTGCGCTCGTTGTCTTCCACCTCTTGGCCGCCATATTCCATATGAATCTGCTCGAGCGCCTCGTTGCGACGCTGAACGCGGTTGGGGTTGAGTCGCTCGAACTGGTATAGTCGCTCTTGGATGTCGCTGCTCATACCCGGAGGCTTGAACTGAAACGAACCCATGCCGTCATGGCTGGGGAAAACGGGCATCGCATGCGCATTTTGCGGCGACTGCCCGAGAGGCGTTCGGAAGTCTGGAAGGTGGCTGTCGAGACTGTCGAACTCGGGATCCTCCTCCTCTTCTTCTTCTTCTTCTTCTTCCTCCTCCTCCTCCGCAATGCCCTCGTCGAGGAAATCCGAGGGCACTACCGAGTTGTCGTTTTGCGAATTGAAGTCGGAACGGGCTGCGGTGTCGAAGCTACCAAGATCGCTAACGCGCGACCGGCCGGGCGTCAGCTGCTGGTCATCGTGGATAGAGTCGCTGAGGTAGGAAGCTGTCGTGCCGGCGTCGGTGCCGGGCGTGAAGAGAACCCATGTCTGCGACTCGCCCACACCTGTCGGTTGGGGCGCGAAGACAGCTGAAGAGCCATCGCTCGAGAGAAGGCGATTTCGTTGTTGTTGGAGCTGACGGGCCGGTTGGTGGAGGGCCATGATAGGCGGTTTCGCGCTAGGTAACCCCTATCCTTATCGTCGGCCCAAGGGGAGAGAGGAAAAAGTTGACTTTTTTGGTGTTTGTTTGCTTGGCGCAGGAATTAAGGGACTCGAGGGACAATATGGCGTATGGGTATGAGCATAGGTAAAATATAGATGAATGACGGGAGGCGAACAAAGAGAGATAAGATGGATGGGTACAGGTAGCTGAGGACGGGAGAAGGAAGATATGGAGAAACAAGAAAGAAGAAGTTTGATATTTGCAGCTGCGGCTAGCCCAAGTGGAATGGTTCGGTTTGTCTAGGACGGCGCTTCCCCGGCCCAAGAAGGGCTCCGCAACTCGCTACTCGCTTGCTATGTTGGAGGTTGTTTTGTCGTGATTTGCCAGCTGTGGTTGTCAAATTGATAGGTAGCATCCAACGGATGGATCGCCCCTAGAGCCCCGTAGCGGTATCTCCTAGCGTTGCATCAACCTAACCACAGATGTACGTGCTAATGCTGCCCTCTGCTTGATGCTGATGCTACACGGTATCACCGGTAGGTCTATGTCAACAAACGAACCACTTTGTCTCGTTGGGGCGGTGACGGAGGAACTCGTCCTTGAAGTGAGCAATTGGATGATGGATCCAGAATTTTAGGGCGGAAAAAAGGGCGTGGCCGTGGGCTTCAAGTCCCGTCCAACCAATGTCCCTGCAGTACCTAGACTGAATGTTTGTTTCCCTTTCAGCTTGGCAGCTTCGTTGTTGACGTTGCCTTTTGGAGTATTCTGCTGCTTCCAGTTGACAAGCTTCCGTCGTACGGTACTGCCGTCGATAGCACCGTACCGTGTACGAAGTGGAAGCCGTGGTGGAATGGAATCTCGCAGGTTTCTGATATTGGATCCTCCTCTCTGTTCTCCTCCAAACACCTCACTGTCTGTTGTTGTACGCCAGTTGTGCAGGTTCGAGATATTGGGATATTGGCTGACTTGCGTCGTCCACCTGCGCCCCCTTTTCGTGTGACCCCCCTATTTTTCTTCTTGACTTCCTCTTCTTGTCTGGAACTGGTCCAACTTCCCTTATCCGCGGCAACAAATGGAAATTCAACCCGAAGCCTTGATTTTCGTCAAAGAGAAAGACAAAAGAGGTACAACCGAAGCACGTACGTCAGGGCAAAAAGCTAACGGCGGGTACTGACGAAATCAACAGAACCAGGTGGGAGAGTTCCTTGACCTGCTTGACCTGCTTGACTTCCCAAGAGAAGCTCTTCCTTGGGAGAAAGCGGAGAAACCTGGAGGTCGATCCAAGCTTGCCAAGTCATGTCCGCAACTCAACAGATTCACGGCATCGACACAAAGCACGGGATGTCATCACTCTGTGGGATTGCCTCCCAAGGCCAAAGGTCACACGGGTATGGTTGATCATGGATGCTTGTCCCTACGTGGTGGTTGCACGCCAAAACAACCCCAACGAGAATGCCATGTACCGACCAAGGACCTAAACCAAACAGTGAGCTCGATTGGTAGGTAGTCCATGAGGTCCCCTTGTCCCCTCAACTGCTGCAGTGCAGCAGCAGTTCAGCTTCCGTTGGTCGTTTGAGTTTTCCCCTCTGTTTCCCCCCCAAATCTTCCTCCAGTCTAGGTCGCCCTGGGCCTGAGCCCCACCCGGCTTCTGACCTCATCATGCCATACCATTGTGAAATTTCGTCCCATTCTTGGACCGCTCTCCCGTTTTTACCGTTCAGACAGACCCCCCTTCGAGCTCGCTGTTATCGGTGAGCACACAGTCTCTTGACTAGATCATGATTGGCAAAGGAGTCCTTGTCAGTAGACAGCTGTCCCCAAACGGATAGACGGGCTTGCTCAAGGTGTGGGCAGTTTTGATCCTTGGACATGGGATTTTGGCATTTCGGAAAAGCTCTCAGCATTTTACAGCCAAAAAGACTTTTCCTTGTACGGTCGGTCCCATGCTACGGTAGGAAGGATCGATGTCTGGAAGTGTATTTTGGGTTATCGGCTTGCATGACGGAACGCGCGCAATGAGAGAGGAAGTCGGTCAGTCTGCGATAAGTTGGCGATAAGACCCCACTACACCCTTAAATGGGAAACGGGACAAACCACCGAAGCACGGCCGGGGACAGGACAGGACGGGGAGACGGGCAAGACGGGATGCGGTCCTCGACAGCCGATGCATTGGCTGAGCTTGGGTTTCACCTTGAGGGGTCTTGATGAGGTGATCACTGCTGGTATCTTGGCTGTTATAGTAGTTGTTAGTTTAATGATGCACGACATGTTTTGCTTTTTTCGAACAAGGTCGATCAACACTGTAGTCATGACTTCACTCAACATTTGCGTGGCATCATGTGCAGTCCGGGGAACCGCCGAACCTGTTGATGAGCTGTGTGTTATCCCATCTATTTCCCATTCACCAGAGACGATAACCTTGATGGGCTTATCAGCAACTTATCTTTCTCAGACCCAGGAACTGTTTACAATGATGTCACTGACAAGATTCGCCTAGAAGGCGTAATGTCGTTTAGGTCTAGAATTCGATCCTACGGATTGCTAGCATAAGCCTGTGCCCCTATGGAATAGCGCCATGAGTGATGTGCTGACCGATGCTTCCGAACCAACCGCCCGGGTCGCTGATTTGAAATCAACGCCTGCAATCGCCCCTTGGTCTCCCAAACGAGCCAATCCCATAGCAATCACATCCAACAGACAAACATCCACCGCTAGTCACTGAGAAGAGTCCTGGGAAAAGACGTAGGAAGATAATCGCGGTTTTGGTATCATCGTAAACCCATCTGGATGAATGGTGTATTGACTGTGCCAACAAGACCATGATGCTACTAACATGCCCTCATTTCAGCCCTAAAAAAGACCGTTGACGCCACCCTAAACCCAGAAACAACTCTTTGTCCCAGCGACCAACGCTTAAGCCTCGGTGGCGAAAGCCTCGGGGAAACGCTTCATGTTGCGCTCGAGAGAGCCGCGGTTGCCGAGGAACTGGACGTAGGCACCATCGATGAGGAGCTTGCCAGCAGCCTTCTTCTCGAGGTACTCGTCGCGGCGAAGAGGAGTGAAACCCCAGTTCTTGGAGATGATGATCTTTTGGCGACCGGGGAACTTGTACTGGGAGCGGCGGAGGGCCTCAAGGGCGAAAGCCTTGTCTGCAGAGTGGGTTAGTATGACAATAGCGGCATGTAGAGGGACAAGAGTAGAACGTACTGGAGTCACGAGTACGGACAGACATGATGATCTGGCCGATGTTGACACGGGCGACAGTGCCGTTGGGCTTACCCCAGGCACCACGCATACCAGTCTGAAGTCTATCGGCACCAGCGCAAGACAACATCTTGTTGATACGGACGACGTGGTAAGGGTGGACACGGACGCGGAGGTGGAAACCCTCCTTACCGGCGGTCTTGACGAGGTACTTGTTGGCGCAAATACGGGCGGCCTCGAGGGCCTCAGAGCTCAGCTGCTCATACTCGTTGGAGACCATGTGGATGCAGAGAGGGAAGTCATCGACGGTAGCGCGCTTGCGGCCAAGATCGAAGATGCGAATCTTGGGGTCGGGGACACCACGGTTGAAGCGCGACTTAGGGTACGGCTAGAAAGAGGAAGGGTGGTTAGCAAACTGGTGGTGTTGTGGTGATGTGAGGTGGTCGCCGACATGTCGGTCGGTGATGATCTTGATTGACAGTGAATCCCTCCATAGCCATCGAGAGAATCGAGTTGTCGCATCGCCGTCACCCTTAATCCCTCCTCTTCCCTTTCCATCAATCATTTCCTCCTCTTGCGATGTTCATCATCATCGTTGCCCATGTGCATCCATCTTCAAGTGCCTCCATGCCCAAGTCCTTCCTCCATCGATGGCTTCCCGCCCCACAAAATGCGAAAAATCGGTGTCTCGATGGCTATTTCGGCGTCGCAAAATTCGGGCATGAATGCTGCTCACCTTGTTCTTGCAGTAGCGGTAGCATCTCGCAGGACGGCGGGCCATTTTGACGGATTTCTGATGATGTCACGTACGAGGTCGTAGGTGGTTGTTCGTGGGTTGAGAGGGGGACGACGACAAGTGAAATCCTCTAACTTTAAGATCAAGGGGAGGCGATTTTGGCGGGCGATTACCAATCCAGCGCCAGAGTGGGAAGGCAGGCCGATCGCCCGGTCAGGTGCACGCCAAGCCAGAAAATGTGGGGCGTTAGGGCTTTGTGCCAGTTGCCCACCTGCCAACTCGTGATTGGCTTGACAGGTGAAGTGTGCACTGGCCTCCACTGCCGCAACGGGAGGGGACCTGAAATATTCGCGATGGTCTTTTTTCTGCTGAATCCTTCTTGAAGCCAGCGAACGACGACTTGAGACCTCACCACCAGCGAGACCTTGCCCATTTCCACGGTTCAGTTCACCGACAAAATCATTCGCAATGGCCCCCAAGAAGTCCAAGTCTGACGCCCAGAGCATTGGTGCCAAGGTACGTTTTCAATCCGGTCGCCGTGTGCGAAATCTGCAAAATCGAATAAGAAAAAACACCAGAATGCTGACGACGATGCCCTCACGAACAGCTCGCCCTTGTCATCAAGTCCGGCAAGGTCGTCCTCGGCTACCGCAGCACCCTCAAGGCCCTCCGCTCCGGCAAGGCCAAGCTCATCCTCATCTCTGCCAACACCCCTCCCCTCCGCAAGTCTGAGCTCGAGTATTACTCCATGATGTCCAAGACTGCCGTCCACCACTACACTGGCACCAACGTAAGTTTGGCCCGATATCTCCTTGCAGCTGCATGGCAAAGATCGAAACATCTTTGCCTGCTTTTCTCTCTGTTCCCGGCCTGAAGATGCCCTCCGCGGCGTCTTCAGGTCCACCCAGAGAAGAAGTCTGTCTTCAGGCTTTGGAGGGTACCTGTTCCGTGGCTTACACATAACCTCCCACTACAGATTGAGCTCGGTACCGCCTGCGGTAAGCTCTTCCGCTGCTCCACCATGGCCATCCTTGATGCCGGTGACTCCGACATCCTCGCCGACCAGCAGCAGTAAATGCTGCGTCGAGTATCATCTTCTCGTTCGGCATAGGAATACAGCGTTCAGGCTTTGAAAATCATGGGAAAATGGCATGACGGCTTGATGAACCGGATCTGCGGCGGTGTCTACCGCTGTGCCTGAATGGGCAGAGGTCTCGCCCCAGGGCAACTCTCAATAGGCTAGTCCTTAAAATAGAAGACGAGTCTATCAAGATACCCAAGTGTTGTCCAACGCTCTCCGATCCCTTCTCCCAACGTGATATATCCGAATGTACGGTTTTCGACAAAGCGACTTCGACTTTGACGTCTCCCGAGCGACATTCGTGTCAGGAAAAGGAACATGGCCAACCCCCCTCGATTTCGTGTGTGATATGTTTCTGCCCCCAACTGACTATGCGGTCCCTGAAGTTCACCCGAGTTTGACTCCTTCTCTATAGTCACTCCCGGTTTTATTTTTTTCATTCAGGAAGATTAACATGTCCTATTACTCACCACGGGTTCCGTTGGCTTTTGCTGTGGAAGGTCGAGGTCCATCATTTAGGTCTACATCTCTTCTCGCCCACGTCCGTTTATCGCCCTGCCGATCGATTCATTCCACCTACGATGATTTCTCCGACAAGCGATTATATTGAACCCGAGATAGCAAATAGAAGCATATTTTTAAGGAAATTCGGGCCCAATATCTTTTGTTATAACAACGGGATAAACAACCTGGGGGTGTGACGGTAGTAATGGTGGTGCCTGTCATCTTGCGACAGTTCGCGGATCCCATCCCCGGCTACATATCACCATGGCCACCTCAAGCAGTCCGACCTTTCTACACCCAGCTCTCTACACAGAACTTTCTGCTCTGATTCAGTCCTCAGCCTGGGAGCTTCTCGTGTAGATGCGAGTCTGGCAGCGGCAGTAGATCACATGCTTGTTGCGATTGGTTTACGACGGTCATACAGTATTGACTTGGTCTCAAAGCAGAAGAAAGCCACCCACGGGAGTAAATCTCGCGTCGGATCTATCCTCAATATTGTCAACTGAGCTCATGTCATGCGTCTGATGAACCATGAATGCATCCACATATCGGCAGCACCGACGTGTCAAAGAAGTCGAGGCGTGGATTTTGTAAGGGAATGTAGTCATTCTCCCAGTCCGTTGCCGCCTCTGGTGCTTCGAGCGTAAAACTTCAAACTTGCAACCTTGATAGTTAGCATTGACAGCGAAATTAACATGCACAAAGCATGTCCACCGCTGGTCCTTCCCGTCTGGGGAAGATCCGGAGCCGTCAACCCTAAAACGTTCAAAACAAAAGGGGCGATTTTGTCCACTGGAGACGGGAAGCTTTCATTCAAGCCTTGAAACGCTGAAGCGAATAACTACAATGAGCGATCATCGTCATGGCAGATCAAAGGATGCTCTAGCAACGAGCCGAGCCGGAGATTTTGGGATAGGGGTTCTACTACATACTCATTTTAGTCGAGTTAGTCAGCCGCCCTCCTTGCTTGCTGATGGCCCGCTATCTTCCTTGTATGCTGTGCCCCTGCTACTTTTGTTAGTACGGGACCATCACCCGACAGTTACGGTAGACACGGAAACGTCAATGTCAACTTTATGCGTTCTGCCATCGGAAAACGTTCAAGAAGGATATCGAAAAGGATCAAGTGTCAAATATGTCAAATGTCTCGGAAGCTAGACTGCATACAGCCCACTACGTCAACGGCACGGCCCTGAGGATCTCAGCACAGCTACCTCTACATAACCTCTTCCTATGAAGACCACAAATGATGTAAGGAGGGGAATGTGTTAGACATTCGTTCAGATCTGATCGGAGAAGAAGAGGTGTTCAGGAATGAGAAAGACAAACATTACCGTCAGTCGTACTCACAAAAGCCCTCCTAGTGCTGTGCAAAATATTCAAACAGCAATAGATATACGCCAGGGCTTCTGGAACAAGTCTGCCGCTGTTTTCTCCACTGGAATGGATCGAGCCGATATAACTGGGACGGGATCCCTCTTTCGAGGGTTTCAAAACATTGTTCCTGCTCGACTACCCAACGATGAAGCCATGACCATCTAATTTCGAGTGCATGATGCACCAATGTGACCGGGACGCATTTTTGCAGTGAGTACCCTGGGGATATGCATGAACAATGAGATGTTGTTGCGGTCCAGGTATGGCATTCCAGTTCTGGGCTTCCAAGTTCTCAAGACATGTGAACTTTTTCGACATTGAATCTTCAAAGGGCTATTACATACGTATGTATAGGTACTCGGATGGTGTACTCGGGTATCAAAGCGCAATACGTACCTATACCGAGTACCTATACGACTGCGGTCAGACCAGACGACGAAACTCGAAACCAACACGAGGTGACTTCTGGCCGTTTCTGAACAGGGAAGCAGTGCCTTTTTCGCTGACCCATTGACACGGACACGGCGTAACAAGAGCAATGGAATCCGATCAATAGATTGGTCAGTCAGGGAGAATTTCGGATGATATTCTATACCCAAGATAGACAGAGGTGCGTGTCACACCAGAAATGCTGCGCTGCTCCCTACTTACCTTGTTCAGCTATTTTACGTAGTTTGTAAGACGGCAAAGTCAACACACACACAAGTGTCGGCCTCGGATCGGGGCTCACCGTGTGGCTTTGCTTGCCATCCATCCGCCACTCACTCAGGAGGCGGCTTCTTGCACAACGGAACTACGAATCCAATGGTAGAGAAGAAGAAGACCGAGGCGAGGGATGGATAGATTGACGTTCCCACGTTCCTTTCGGACATGGACCGAAATGGCATCCGCTTTTCACTAACGGGACCTGACGGTTGCTCCGCCTGCGGTGTGTGTGTTTTGCAGGGAAGGTGGTTAATGATGTACCTAGGCACCAGGGGAAAGAGAAGAACTGAAGAGGGGACAGGCCTGAATCACGGACCAATCCCTTTTTTCGCCCGCTTCAAGTTGCTGGAGACCTTCTGGAGCCTGTGATCCATCGGGCCCATCCACCACCCTTTTCTCGACGGGACCCTTTTTTGAGGATGGATGGATGGGGATGCAAGACGCCACTGTGTTTCTATTCTGAAATAACCTACATGTCCTCTTTTGTTTAGTTTCTGGATTTGGAAACTGTCAACTGTCAAAGAAGAGAAACGTGACATCTTTTTTTCTTGAACTTATCCTGACCAACCGCTGCAACCAAACATCCAATCTTTTTAGAAAAACAAGTTGAAGAAAGGGGGCCAAGCACTGCAAGCGCGCACGCCTACATGCTACTACTGCAGGCGCAGAATACCACCTAAACTGCATACTAAGTCAACAGGGGACCGACCCTCTTTACCTCTAACAGCGGGCAGTCATTCCCCCCCAACAAGGGAGCAAGGGCCCCCACCGCCAGTTCGATCGCCCTTTCGTTCCAACGGGAATCGTTCTTTTGCTACAACATCCAAACTTTCGACTCTTGAACTTACCTTCTACACAACCTGTCTGCCTACCCTGCTAGAATACCCATCTATACCCTCGAAATCGCAGTTACTATACAACACCACAACCTCGCACAAAATGGCAACCGTCGTCAAGAAGCCGCCAGCGTCATCAGGCCGGGAAACACCAACGGGATCAACGCGCCCGGCCGCCAGAGCCTCTACGCCCTCGTCTGCTTCCACTGCCTCCAGCGTCGCCCGCACACGCTCTGTACGATCAGGAACCCCAGTTTCAGCCCGCGCTGCCGTCACGCAAAGGCGCCAGTCTGTCCTAAGCAATGGCATCAACAATATCACCAAGGAGCCGTCAGCAGCAGACCTCGAGCGCGAGGAGGCTGCCCGCGCCGAAACCCTGGCTATCATAGAAGATCTCAAGGAGCGGCTATCCAAGGCCGAGGCCTCGTCAGAATCCCACAAGCGCCAGATGGACGTCCTGCAGAGCAGGTTAGACGACGCGACCAGGGAACAGGCCAAGCTAGAGGAGAAGGTGCACGAAAACGAGGAGCAGATCGAGGCGCTCAAGAACGAGAAGCGCGAAATCTCCCGTCAGATGCGCGAGATGGAGAGCATCTACGAGGCTGAGCGTAGCGCCATGATGAAGGAGAAGGACGAGATGGCCAACCGCGAGGAGGAAATGCAGACTGTTATCCAGAGACTCAAGGACAGTCTGGCCCAGAGGGATGAAGAGGGCGTGAGGCACGCGAGGCGACCTTGTGAGTTTACAAACATTACCCCTTTTTTTTTTTTTAGGGGGAATTCGCTAACCCGTTGCTCCAGCAATCGCTACCACAAGCAGTTCGCAAAACCTCGACAACGGAAGCTTTGCGCCGCCTTCCTCGATCCACCGCAGCAACTCACAAAACAACTCGAAGCTGTTGCTCCAGAAAGATAAACTGATCGAATCGCTGAGGCTCGAACTGGCCGAGGCACAGATCAAGCTGGTCGAGTCCGAAAACCAAGGGGGAGGCCGTCTGCGCGAGGTCGAAAGGCAACTGATGGAGGCGCGCATGGCCAATGCCAGGCTGATGGAAGACAACGAGAGTTACCAGCTCCTCCTCCAGGAGAGGACATTAAAGGGCGACTTCGGCACCAGCGACTTCAGCTACATGGGCAACTCGGCGAACCAGGATGCCCTTGCCGCTCTCGAGGGCAGGTCAACAACCACCGGCCCAACCAGCCTGGCCGACGAGCTCTCCGATATGGTCGAGCACGAGCCCATCCAAGAAGTCGACCAGGAAGCCCAGAAGCGCCTCGAAGGCGAACTCAAGACGGTCAAGGATCAGAATAAGGCTCTGACCTTGTACATCAACAAGATCATCGAGCGCCTCCTGTCGCACCAGGAATTCGAGCACATCCTCGACCAGTCCAACGACTTCAAGTCACCTTCTTCCGCGGCGCAGCCCAACACCAACAAGGACCTGCCCCCTGCCCCCGCCGGCGGCACCAGCGCCAACCTCACCCAACGCGCCAAGTCCATCGTCACAGGCGGCG